>CM031235.1:6986235-7104785 GCA_018340775.1 Taxus wallichiana var. yunnanensis | reverse complement strand
ACAAAACAATGTATCTGAAGATCCTCCGCGAGGACATTGAACCCACTTGAACAATGCAAAATCGGTCAATCGGTCATTGCACATTGAAATGAAGAGATAATTTGACCTCTTGGCGAAACTTTGCTAGCATGGTTCCCCATAACACATTACATTTAAGTGATTTTTGGATCATGGTATATGTATATGAATCCAACACTTTATATTACTGACATTAACTTGGGTTTTAGCCTGATTAACACCTTTGGACCTCTAACATAGTGGTTATGTATTTTTGCAAGGAAAATACATGTTAGAAGGAAGGCCCCAAGGAAGTGTCATTCTCCGTGTTTCTTCACAAGAATTTGGGAAAAGTCATGGAGGAAAATTCTTGCGGAGGTGAAGAACGGCTTGAGGGAAGAGGTATGCTTAAAATGAAAGGGGAACACCTATAAATTTCATTACGTGGAAAGTGAGCACCTTCATTGTCCCAAAGGTATTCCGTAAAAATTATTGATTTTGACGAAGAAACCCCTGTACCTAATGTTTTTCTTGATTTTCCTAAATTTGATACAACATGCAACTAGTTTAAATCTTTAACCCTTTTTGGATAATTTGTTGGTTGAATCCCCCAAAAATCTTTGCTTTCGAAACGATGGATTAAGTAGACATTGACATCGCTACATGGTTTCAATATAAAGAGATTTTGAGAAATCTAGCTAAAGGTTTTTGTGTTCCTTCTTTAACAATATTGAGCATTGAGTAAGGCCATCATGTCAAACCAGTAGCTTCTGGCAATTTATTCACAAAACTCCATTTCTCTTTTCTGCGTTAGACTATAGGCTTCCGGGTGTGTCTAAAAAAGTAGGCTCAAAATCCCGATCCACAGATATACTTTTCTATTCTCCCTCTGCCCTTGTGGGGATTTGTCGAGAAATTCATAAAACCCCTTAACCGCTTAACTTTCCTCGAAAAAACTAAGATTTATGTAGATCACCCTAAAAATGTGTTTACTTTGAAATTGACACCTAATGAACTTGACCTAATGGAAGAGCTATTCATATCTAAATTGGACAGAGTCTCAATTTTCCCAATATGTTTTTGCATTAACATTACATGAATACGTGTCTTGACCTGACTAATATCTTAGATATATATAATTTGATAAATCTCATAATGCATAAAACCCACCAAACCTCACATGAAAAATCCTAAATGGATTGAAAATCCCTCTACAAGCTTGAATGATGGTTGGAAAAATGGCCACTAATAAGAAAAAAATAGCTGTTTCTGGGTCCTTCGTTGGCCTCGAACCATGACTTACATACTCATGTCGAGATCCTTTGCTAAATTCTCTATAATTCCTCCTTGGATAAAATTGTGTTTACTGACCATTACATTCCTACTGCTGCTATCTCACACCCCACGCGTGACATCAAATATTACTTAGTCCCGATAATGATTTAGGTAATACATTATGAGGATATAATTGAAATAATTTCATGGGGAAGAGAATTTTTAATCGCGAATTGTGAAGATATTAGGAATTGAATTTAAGGGTGATATTGGCTGCGAATTTTGCATTTCGATATCATCGCCCATGGTGACCAAATTAAGGTGAGGTAATATATTGTATCAGTATTAGGATAACACTTCAAATTGAAAGGAGTTGTTGATGTTAAATATGGGTTCATTTTAAGAGACCTATGGGAAATCGAAGTCAGAAAATCTGCCTAATATCCCCATAACCACTTTCGCAAAAGAGGAAAAATTTCTGAGGGTTCAGTGAGCAACATTTTCCCCCGATTTAAGGATATACGACAACGAGATCGCCGTCAGATGAAAAAAAAATTAATGTCACACCTTTACCAAATTGCAAATATCTTGTCAAAGGTCTGCAGCAGCTCTCCCGTCGTCTTTCAACAATGAAAGGATTGTCACGCGCGCGCCCCGATAGCCTCTATCAAAATTGAATCGATTATAGCCGCGGCTGCTAGAAACACTCCTTTTGGTGAGTCATTAGTACTTCCCTTGTTAACCGCGTCGTGAAATTTCTTATCGTGCATGAACAAAAATTAGTTATCGAAGCGTCAATGATCCATGATTGTTGAAGCGTATGAAATAATTATCCCTCGGTTACAAGCATCAATGAAATAATACTTGTAAGCTTCAACTCCTGAAATCGGCGATGATATATAAGACTATACTTTGTGTGTTGGACTTTGGGGCTTCATTAGAAGTTCACTATAATCGATATGTTCAGTAGTGGTAGGGATACTAGTGAGTATGATTATTCTATAGAATTCTACTCCGAAAAATCACCTAGGTTTATATAAGGTATGTTTTCAAGGGTAGGCGAAGCCGACCCCTAAAAAAAATTATACTGTAATTTTGTCGTAAGCAAGACACTTCCCTGTTTCAAAAAAATTGCCTTTTCAAATTTTCCTAAAATGGAATATTCGCCACTAAAAAAATCCCTGTGTTAAATTCTAATTAAAAAAATCCAAGTTTCTTTCTAAGAGTTTATTATCGCTTCATTATACATATATTCCAGTATGCAATGAGCATATAGCTTATGCTTATCCTTGTATTATACTTATGATAAAAGAACACACAAACATTATGTCGATATATGATGATTTAACAAGAGAATGCAGAGGCCGATTTTAGAAAATAAAACCCTAGTCAAGCTAGTTGTTGTGTTTGCGTGTTTGAGAACATTTTAGTGGAATCACACACCGTATGGCCGTCGTCTTATACCACTCGATTAGTTAGTGATATAGGAAAGAAATCTCAATATTTATGTGTATTTATCGTAAACTTATCGGTTATAATCACTCTACCCCTAGGGTGATGATTAATCATATATTTAGGGCCATCTCTTTCGCACATGCCATCATTTGATGTAGGTAATGTCAATGGATGTCCCCAGATAACTACGGCACTGAAAGAAGGAAATGAATTTTATCTCGAAGGTATTCCACAAGGTCACTATTTCTAACCTAGAAATCCATTTACCTAATGTTTTTCTTGATTTACCTAAATTTGATAAAACATGCATGACTAATTCGAATCTTCACTCAAATATTGGGTGTATAATCAATAGAAACCCGCATGGTTTGAATCCAAAGGGAGTTCAAAACTTAACTAAAAAGGTTTTTTCTATTCTTCATTAGCAGTATCTTCAGCGAAAACCTTTATAAGGCTATCGTGTCAAATCATGACCTATGGTTTATTCACAAAACTCTAGTTGTCTTTTCTCACTAAACTAGAGATCTCCGTGTGTAATACAGAAATCGAAGATCAAAATGCCAATCTACAGTATAGAATTTGCTTGTATCCCTCCATCTGCAGGGGATTTATCGAGAAACTCACAAAGGCCCTGATGCCGCTTCATTTCGCTCTAGCAACACTAAGCTTCAACGGCAACCTCACTTGAAAATACACTATAATGAATAAACCTAGACCAAGACCTCAAGGAAACCATTAATATCCAGATTGGTGAGTCTTCACTATCACATCATGTCATTTTCATTAGCCTTTTGAATACCTATTTTTGATGTCAAGCTTCAGACCATATGATTCAAGAATTACCTTTTATGGCTATTCTTTCTAAACCCACCAGCATGCGAAAATTCCCCGATAGATTTCTGATCCCCTCACACGCTCCGAACACTTATCGGACCGTAGTCAATAATAAGAAAATTTCACCTACGTGGCTCACATCGGGATCCATTTATTAATTACCTCCATAATAGAGTCTGCTAGAGGTAACTCCTCTGCGCCGATTGTTGCGAGAGAAAATGTTGATGACCAAGTGAAGTCCCACCTCCTACTCTCCGCACCCTCAAGTTATGTTTACATTTCTGTTCTCCTCATCCCACCATTTCTGACCAACCTTATTTCTGAACCTTTTTTGGGAAAAATTATGCTAGAAGAAAATGTCATTACACTGGAAATAAATCCATTCTCTCCCAAATTAAAATTAAATTAGCCCTCAAAGATAGATAATATATCCAGAGAAATGAAAACCTTTCTAAATACTAGATTTCATACCATTTTACTAGAAATGCAAAGCTCCGATGCTAGTACATTTTATTCCCTCGAAATACCATATGTAATGCCCCCTCGTGTCTTTATGTTTCCACTTGCACTCATGTGAGCTTGAGTTGGTATGGTTGATCTCTCTTTCTTTTGTTTCGGTTACAACGCAGCTTATTCAAACAAAAAAACCATAAACAATTATTTTGATTCTTTAAGATGGATTTTGAGGTTACCATCATCTTTTTGAGTTTGGTGGTCTCAATATCCATGTGGGTGAGTCATATAGACTTGAAAGGAAAACAATTGTCGGGAATCCTAAATATGTTGGAAGAAAATAAATCTTGGGGATTCCAATTTTATTGTGAGAGCTTAATCAACATCCATTTACACCGCCAAGTTTGTGTATTTCTTTGTCCATGCCTTGGAGATTTTTTCAGATGTTGTATTTTTATTTATTTCTTGGTATGTGTTGAATAAGACAGTGAATGGGGAAAATGTGGTCAAAGTCTTAGAGGATACGCATATCTATTTTGTTATCTCTGCTACCTTGTGTCAAATCAAAACCTTGGAACCTGCTAGGCCAATCAGGATACTAGTAAACTTCAAGGAAATCAGTAATTGTAGTGTGGAGCCATACGCCATATCCTGTGGCAGTGTGCTAATTTTTTGTGCGAAAATGGGAGCCATAGTTAAGAGTTAGGGAAGTGTGTCTAGCAAATAGGAAGGGATGTGGTAAAAAAATTCAAAATGAGTTTGTAAAGAAATTTGTTTAGGGGTTTGCTTTAGAATCTTATCAAGGAAAATATCTTTATGGGTAAGGAGTTAGGACAAAATCCTATTTATCCCACTTATTTTGTGAGCATCCTCTTCCTCTCCTCTGCGCTTGAAGGATGATATTTCTCGACCCTCTTATGAATTTTGGTCTTTATAAATGTTTCATGATGGCTCAACCAGATGTTTTCTTGTACCAAGTAGAGCTTTTAGTACCTTTTGCAGTAACTTTTTGACTCCATTTTTGCAAATGACATGACATTATGAAACATTTGAGATGCCTGAAGAAATGGAGCGGAATGCCATGTTTTACTGGGAATTGTATGATTATTATCGCCAATATTGAAATCTGAGAGGATGTAAGCCAAATATTTCAGCTTATGCCAAGATTGTTTGTAAAAGAGTTCCTAAAGAAACCTTTGAAGCGTTCCCATGAAATTCCATGATTTGCAAAGGCGGATATCCATGGAATGGATTAGTGAAAAAAACCTTTCAACCAAACTCTTTTCACTGATGATTGCAAGAGCCATATAAGTAAAGCATATGGAATTTCCCTTTTCTCTGTATTAAATTCCTCTTTTATCATTTCTTGCATTTGGAAATTAAATTTTAATTATTAAGAAATGTAACTCCAACCAATGATAAAACCTTACTTCATTTGGTACTTGGTAAACATTAAAAAAATTATGACCCCAAAAGTATGCACATGGAACACCACACCAAAATATACCGCAAACCTGAAACTCTCATGACCCCTAGTAACATGAGACAACTCAAGTGGGGGAAACTTAAAAAGTTGTTTGAACTTAATTAATGCAAAGCTTACATGTAAAATTTCTAAGCCCACTTAGCCTATAAGTCACTTGTAGTGACAGTTTGTTTTAGTAAAATGTGGTCGGTTTCACCTATGGTTATCACTTAGTTGAACGAAAAATGAAAACCACTTCCACATATCCCTAAACCACCAGCAAGAGAATCGTAACCCATCTACATTTCAATGAAAATTCCTTCGTGAGACTAGTGTCATAAGTGGGTTTTGGGGCCCATTGGTCACTAAGTGACAAGAGTTGTTGTCACAATTATGATAACTAGCCCTGGAGTTTCCCTTGTAGAGCTTGAGCTCATGCTCTTTGTAATAAAATTCATTGAACAAAATGAATTATATGTATATGGGAGAGTACATAGGAATCATCAAATTTTGTCTTCAAACTTAAAACAAGTGTTTTTAAGGCCCAATTTGTGAGCACTTTAGATGTTTCACCAACTTGCACCAAAATTACAACTTACCTAAAAACACCTTCTAAAGGATTTTGCATGACTCCCATCAACCCAGTGGAACCTTGTACATATCATTTCCACACTTTATAGAGTATGAATTGATCAAATTATTGTATGAATGCATTTTGGGAAATTATGATGTTTCTCTCTCTTCCATTTTCTCTTTCTAGAAGTAACTATGATATTTTGACTGGTTCTAAAAATGTAAATGAGTTATAAATGTTCATGGGTTGAAATGAAAATTTGATAATGTAGGTGATTATGATATGATGAATAGAAAGGAAAATGAAATCCATACTTTCTCTCTCTTCCCCTTTCTCACTCTAGAGATAATTATGAAAATATTGATTGGGTTTTGAAAATACAAATGGGTCAAAATGTTTATGAGTTGAAATGAAATGAAAATTGGATATAGGATGTTATGGTGATTTGAAAATAAAATAAATTCTAGATTTTCTTCCTCCTTCCCTTACTCTTTGTCTCTCTCTCTCCCTATCTCTATCTCTCTATTGTTTGTTCCGATTGTTTGAAATGATGGATGTGTGGAATTTATGCTTGATTGTAGGGGATTTCCATACTCAATCCTAGGACTAACACAACGTTGGTTGTATGTACTCCAAACAAGAGGAATTTTCTAGATATGATATGTTGTAATTAATGAGTTTTCATTGTAAAGTTATATTCATCTTATAATATATGTATTACCATAGAATAATTATATGTATTTTTGTTCAAAGAATTGTTATTTGTATATTTTGAAAAGGGAATACCAATGTGGCTATATTTATAGTGTCGAATTGGATGTGAAGTTGTGCTCAATGTAGTATCTTTGTTATAAAGATATTAAACTAATCTTGTTTTATGTTAATTATTGGTTTATTTCCTTAACACCCACAATGCTAGGTAGATTCTCATGTCATCAAAATACAAAACAAAATAACAAAGAATGAGCTATAATGCCTATTGTACTTCCTCTTCCCATTTGAGTATAAATATTTGATGAGGTGGTGATTTTACGTTGTGAAACCTATCATATTAGAACGAGTGAGGTGATCATGTCTTGTTGTTGTAGGTATGACCATATCATGAATAAGTTTAACCCCATAGTGTGTATTTTCCCTTGGTACCCTATTGGGTGGACAAATCCTTGCAAGATAGTTGGTGGTTGTACCTATGGTTGATCCCTTGTGAGATCTAAATTATGTGAGTGGAGATTACTCCGTTGTTTTACTTACGTAATTACGTAACTATTGAAATACGTGCTTAGGAGGCTTTTGTAATGCATAAGATTATTTGGGATATCTCTCTTACAATATACCCTTAATACTTGCGTGTTTAAGAGAAATGAAATGAGTTGTCTTGTGCGAGGTCGCACTCCTTGTAGTCTTAAATCCCTAAGTGTTACGTAAGTGTTATAGGAATAAATTTGTTCCAAAATGATGTTATACAGGACCAAAGTAACCGCGTAAATGTAGTTAATAAAAAGGGTAAATAAGATTAATCTATGGAATGGCCACTATGAAAATGGTACACCATTGAGCGATGTTACAACCAACTAAAAATGTCAAATGTGATCATAAAATGAATGTGATAAAGTATAGTTCCATGAATAATACAACAACCTAATAAATTGGATAACCAAATATGATGCATGATCACATGCTTTGCATGCATGATCGTGGATTAAACAATGATAAGTTAATGAAATAACAAAATGTAGCCTTGAGGATGGGATACCTTCAATCAGCCAAGGTCTTACGAGTTTAGGAGATTGCTTTCTAGTTGAAGTTGTAAAAGTTAGTAGAACCCTCGGGAGTAGATAGGAATATATTAAACCTAGGATCACTCAGAAGTAGAAATTTATGGCTCGAAACATGTAATTAACCCATTTCCATTGAGAGTAAATCCTTAAGATGATGAAACAGAAGTAGTTTGAAATGTGAAATTATTCACTTTGATTCATATAAAAATATCTATAATGGGAACATAGGTGTAATTTACCCTTCCATGTGCAATATGATTGTGAAAATATGAATCCCTCAATTGAGCAACAGACGTGAATCAAGAATGATACAACTTAATTATTTAATCTACATAGTTGGTTGTAAAAAACAAAACTGGAAGATGAAAAGAGTGTATTGTTAGTATTAAAAAATTATGAAATGAACTCGGGATAGGTTTTCTATTGTTCTAGAAACCTTCCTTTTTCTTCTTGTGAATTTTCCTCCTTGTAATGAGAGCATTTTTGCAAACCAAGTAAACACTGATCTTTCTAACAAATCCTTAAGTCAAATATTAAAAGGCACATGTGTGGATATACATTCCTAATCACAATCATGCTATATAAAGTTATTTCCATAAGAGAAATGAGGAAAACTAAAGGAAGCACTATAGGTGAAATGTTAAACAAAAACATGCATCCTAGTTGTAGCAGAACGAATGGTCCCATGTTATGTGTTTTTCAGACACTTATAGTCAACTAATAAAAACAAGAACATAATGAATATTTCACCATGAACAATGTTGTGTTGTGGGAAGTGCCTATGAATAAGTGTATATTGTAGTGGGTCATTGTTGTACTTTGTCATTTTTGGACATGTGGCTTCGATGCATATATGGTGTTATCATGTTATTTATGGGTTGAAGTTTTTGTAAGTGTCTTATGTGATGTTAAGTTTATCTATTGGAGTCCATATGGTGTCGTGTTATGATCAATGAAAACAAAAATATATATTCTTATAATTTTACTGTTGTATTTTGGTGTTGAAAATGTGGGTGTTACACCTTAATGATGAAGGATTCATACACTTTGATGTTTCCCAATGATCATAACTCCTTAGAATTTATGTGGCCTTCGCTAAACCCAACCATTGATACATGGTCTAGGATAGTTGTCTTAGTTTTTGAAATATTATTGTTTTATGCATGGAGGAAGTTAAAATCTTTGGGTTTCTCCTTCTTTCTTCTAGCTATTATTTTGCAAGTTTGAAAATGTCAGAGGGTAAATTGTATTTATAGAGTCTAGACTCATACTATTAATCTATTACTCATCTAGGAAGGAAATATCAATAGTTTTATGCCTTTATTATGTTGAATCCATTCTACCACTCTACCCATGGGATGGTGATTAACCCTATATTTATGGCCATTTATTTAGCACATGCATCATTTGATCCAAGCAATACTGATGGAGCTATGGATAACCAAGGCAAAAAATAATGTAAGGATTTTTTTCCCAGAAGGCCTTGGCAAAAAGAGAAGTACTTTTATAACCCACAAGAAACCCCTTCTACCTAATTTTTTTCTTGATTTTCTTAAATTTGATAAAAGGAAAAATTTCAATTGGTTTGAATATTTCACACTTGTTGGGTATTTATTTTTGTCTAATCCCCTCAAAAATCCTAAAAAAATAATGGGTGCATAACCTCCGAAAACCATATGGTGCCAAGATAAAGGGCTTGTTGTTTCAAAATTTTGATTACTAAAATTTCGATAACATTTTGTGTTAATAGTTGTGTCAATCAGCCATCCCACATTATTTTCATTGTCTTTTCAAGCTTCTCGCGACCTAGTTTCTCGGGATTGTTGTGGACGTTTTTGTTATCACACTTCCATCTTTTTCTAATGTCTCAATACAAGCTTTACACATCCTTTGACCTCACAAAATAGTTTATAACATTGAATTAGTGATTTTAATTTAATTAATTAATAATATTGATTTAATTCAAGTTATTAATTAATTAATGTTAAATAATTAAATTAATGTCATTAATTTTATTAAATTAAAATTTTAATTAATTAACTTTTTATTGATTTGGATTATAATTGATGTTATTAATTTTATTAATTCAACAATATCAATTTTATAAAAATTTAATTAATTTATCGAATTGGAAGTCGAACTAATGGTAAAGTGGGGTTTTACTCCCACTTCTCCATTTCAAAACACCGCTGTAATTACATAAAAAAATAAACGACTTTCCCCAAAAATAACATAGAAAGAAACGAGAAGAAAGAGCAGTTCAAAAGATTGATCTAGTTCAAAAATGCTTGATTAAACGGTCTACACAAGATAAATTCCAAAATTGATGAGATCTTGGATAATACCAAGAAAGAAGAAGAAGAGGACAGCTGCTTGAGCAACACACTTTCATGGAAGCAAGTTGAGAACTAGCGTGTCGCCCAGCTGATAAGCAACAACCTGTGCAGTGTGCTTTAGCCCAATACAATCCTTTATTTTTCAAAAGGATGAAAATAAATACGATTAAAGGGATGGTCAAGATAGAAGTCAGAGTTAAAGCGAAGGTACTGATCTTAGGAGAAACTTCAAATCCTAAGCGAACCTCTTCAAGGTATGGCCACGTAGTTGGACCTACTGACCAAATTGGTATAAATTAGAGTGTAGATCTATAGAAGAAATAAAGGAAATGATACATGGAATGATAGGATGGGGAAATTCCCAATTAGAATTATATAAGAAAGATCCCCATACAATAGCATCGACCATTGCAAATGGTTTTGTTGGCATCATTAAGGAATGGTGGGATACAATTCCACATCAAAAAGAAATCTTGTAGAGTGGCTACATGGGTCTTGGCGGCTGCATATAATAAAAGAATATGTTCTTGCCCACAATAAAGGATCCAAGGTCTATAACCAAGTTCGGCTGGCGAAGAGTGTAGTACTTTCAGAGATCTTCTGCAGCCCGAAGACACATACAAGATAAAAATAAAAGATGGAACAATAGAAATGCAAAAGCATGTAGTGTCTAAGATTCAAGAATTTCCTGATGAATTGAAAGAAAAGGAACAATTACAGAGATTCTTGGGCTGTGTAAATTATGTAGCAGGATTTTATAAAATATTGCTGCAGATAGAATCCTCTTGAATAAGAGGTTAAAAGAATGCTCCTATCTGGAATGAAGAAATGACACTAGCAGTCAGAAGAATCAAGAAACAAGTTCTTGATCTCCCTCCTATGTCCCTGCCTGGACAAGGACATAAAAATTATTGAATGTGATGCTAGTGAACTATTCTGGGGAGCAGTTTTAAAAGAAAAGACAGAGAATGGTAAAGAAAAGTTTGCAGATATGCTTCAGGATCTTTCAAGGATCTGAATTAAATACCATTCTACACATAAGGAGATATTAGCAGCCAAAAAGGCAATTAAAGCCTTTTTGTTCTTCATCCAGAATGATCATTTCGTTTTACGATCTGATCTAAAGATTTTAAAGCAAGGCTCAACAGTGGAGACCCTGCAAATAAGACAGCATTCAATAGAATGCAGAGATGGGGACTCTGGTTCGACAACTTCTCATTTGATGTCGAACATATAAAGGAAAGATAATTCTCTGGTGATTTTGCCAGTAGAGAACTAAATTTGACTCGGAGAGTGAATGTCACTCAAATTTTTCATGAATATGATGGTACAATATGGAATACTGATACATGCCAGAATTATATAAATTCCAGAAAAAGATGTGATGACAGAATATCAAGAGAAGCACAACAATTGCTTATCCAGAGGATATCATTTCAGTCTCTGAATATAATATGACAGAAGTGGCATGTAGGTTTGTGGATCCTGAAATTCCAAATACAGAATTTCATTCTCTTCAGGATCCAATGGTATTCTGTACATTAAAATGGCAATGGAGGCATTCCAGATATATTGAATACCCTAATGATCATTTGCCAGTTGAAGGTTTAAGACTCAGACAATTGGTTCCAAGGCCGAATACATTATGGAGGTTTGATTTTTTGTGTCTTTGGCCAGAAGGACATCCACTGGAGTCTGATATTTGGAATAGGCCCAGCACTCCTGGAGACAGGCAGTATATTTCTAACAAATTCAAATTTTTCCTTTTGAAATATCTTCCTACTAAAATCTCTGATAGTCCTCTTCTAAATGTTTCTCCTGATGTTGCTAGAAATATCCTCATAAATTGTAAAATCCATTGGTATGTAAAAGTCCATTATTATTTGAAAACTAACATTTTTAGGGGACATCATGCCAATCCTAATGGACAGCTATGGAGAAGGATAATACTTCATCATACGATGAATATACATCCTCCAGCTCCTGGATATTTTCTACGGATTCCTGAACAATACTTGTTTCCAACTAGACGCCACCTCATCCGAATGAAGACGGAACATCTTCAACTTCACGGCAATGGTTTGAAAGAAACAAGGAATCTTGAGCCACTACCAGAAAGGACTGATGAGACTTCATCCTCATCAGATGATGATATCACTAGACCCATTGTACAAGTATAGTCCTTAGTGCTATGTCGGTAGGCATGTTACCGACTTTAAATAAAGTAAGATAAGATTCTCTTTAAATCTTATCCGAAGCATGGTGGACCTCCCCACTTACTAAAGGTGCTATATGGGTGGCATGTACCCATGTGTTTGTTGTCTATGCGATTCTAACTTTTCTAAAAGTAGAATCTTTTGGGTCACCGGGGTTCCCGGTTATAGGTTTCTAGGTTGCCGGTCTTCTCGATGAAAAGCTACCAAATTCCTATAAATAAGGGGTTTGGTTTCATTCACTACATCGAGAAATCTGGAGTCCGAGTTCTTCATATAGAGTGAATGTAAGCTTTTGTGGAAAGCGTTTTAATCTTTGTAAGTTTTAGTATTATGGCATGAGTAAAATCTTTAAAGATTTTGATTTATTTGTATAAGTGTTCGAGTGCTTATGTATTTGTTATGATATTAGTAATAAGATTTCTTAATTCGAGTGATTTTGTATTATTGCATGAGTAAAAGATCCTTTTATATGAGTTTTGGTATCGAGATTTATAAGCTTTATTTTATGTATAAGTGATATCATCGAGCTGGTTCATGCTTTAATACTTGAGATTTTGTATCGAAATTGTATGAGTTGTCTTTATGTTTTTTCATCTATCTATGAACACGAGTTGATACAGCTTAAGTCAGGCAAAGAGGCGAGACTCCCGCTTGTAAGTCGCCGTGTTGAGCGCAGTTTAGGTTGCAGTCTGATACCGTAAGCCCTGCCGACAAAGTTGCTCATTTAGATACTCGAGTCTAAAATGGAATTCGAAGGTCAATCCAGTTTCTCTGCTGAAGATCAAGATCTTGTCAGTCTAGCTGATGTCTATCCTGTAAATTCTGATATCAAGAAGAGTCTAATCCGTTACCTGCCTGGAAATTACCCAAAATACCTTATGACCAGGTTTATGCTAAAGTCTCTACTTTTCATTTGTTAGCATCTACTGTGTTTAAAACCCGTGAGTCTGATCATTCAAGTCACTCAGTCTTCTAATTGTGAATATAATATTCCTTTGATAGATCCCTTGATATTAAAAGTCTTAAAAAACAAAATACATATAAGTTTTCCCATATAGGTTGTGTGCAAATAGGTATTACTCCTCTTTTTCATCGTGGTCTTAATGCTTCAGTTCTTTGTTGTCTCATGGATCTCCATTTGATAATTTTAAGATTCTTTGTTAGCGGCCATTGATTGGTTTACATAATGGTCCTATATCCTTTGAAGTATATCCTAATTATCCCTGTGTCTTTGACCAAAGATGATCTATTGAAAGAAGTCCTAAAACTTCATCTGGCTACCACTGGCTTAAATATGCATCTAGGATCTTGTCCGCTTGCTATCCACTACAAAGTCATATACAGACTTGTCAATACCATGCATCCAGCAGTAAAGCATGGCATCTCCAAGGGCAGCAGCGTGGTGAGTCACGTAAATATAGAAAGTCAGAAGATAGAGCCTGAGTTAATTTCTTGGTCACAGATAAAAGTACCAAAGGAATGGACACTCTCAAAGAAATTTATACAGTCCAGTCAGCCTAGAAACTTAGAAAATGCTACGGCTGTGAATGAAACAAAGAATAATGTAACATTATCTTTTAGATCTAAGTCTAGTATTTCTTCCTTACCTAGATCTAGTTCAGTACAGTCTAAATAGTTCTTATTTTTCTGTAGGTGAACCTTCGTCTAGTCAGAGTCACCCTGTAAAAGAAAAAACATTTTTGTGTAGTCATAATAGCCTAGTACATGACCCCAATACAAATTTTTTGTGGTGTAATGATTGTGAGAAAATTGATAATCAAAAATATGTGCCCAGTAATGGTCCTACTATCAACATGGCTTCTCGAGCATCTCTAGCTCTTATTCTTTTCCATCTTTAGATAGTTCTGAGATTCTGTCCCTAGATCGAGACCACGACGAGTTTTACGGTATCGAAAGAGATAGTAGATCGACAAATAGAGCCTTCAGAAAGCTCTAAAATGTTAAATTGGACAAATAAAGCAGTAAAAAACGTCCATGATAGATTACAGTCTCAAGAATCTGTGCTGGCAGAAATGGAAAATACATTAAAAGCAATAGAATTAAATCGAAAGGAGATACTTCTAGAGCTTTTAAGCTTTTAAATTCAAAAATAGAAGATGTTGATAGATCTGTAAAAAGAATAGAGTCTCTTGTACAACATAACCATAGAATTGTTTCTTCTGAGGTTCCTAAAGTGATTTTTCATAATATTGTTGATATTGTACAGCCTTTAGTAGATCATACTACTAGTATAAAAAGTGACATGGCAGCAAAGTTAAGGCATGCCCATGAGCTAGTTGAATAAAGCCTGTCACATATTCATGATAGCATAGAAGGAACAAATCAAAAGATTGATCTAGTTCAAGAAACAGTTAGCAGTCTACCTGAGATAAATTCAAAAATAGATGAACTCTTGGATAATACCAAGAAGAAGAAGAAGGAGACTGATCAAATGTTTCCTGGAAGCAAGTTTCAGAACTTGCTGATATTAAAACTGATAAGCAACAGCATAAGCAGTTATTAGCCCAATACAATCCTTTATTTTTTCAAAAGGATGAAAAGAAATCAGTAGGGATGGTCAAAATAGAAGTCCAAGAAGCAGAAGGAATGATCTTAGGAGAAACTTCAAATCCTAAGCCAGAACCTCTTCAAGGCATGGCCAGAGTACAGACCCTACAACCAAATTGGTATAAACTAGAGTGTAGATCTCTAGAAGAAATAAAGGAAATGATACATGGAATGATAGGATGGGAAATTCCCAATTCGAATTATATAAGAAAGATCCCCATACTATAGCATCATCCATTGCAAATGGTTTTGTTGGCATAATCAAAGAATGGTGGGATACAGTTCCACACAGAAGAAATTTTGCAAAGTGGCTACATGGGCTTAACAACTGCTATAATAAAAGAATTTATTGGTAAAATAGAAGATGATAAAGTTTTGAATACTTCTCTGTTTCTAAGAGCAAGATTATGTGACATGTCCAGAATAAAGGAATACCAGTGTTATATGCAGAAGCTATATTACAACTCTGGTAATATAAATGATCGACCATGAGAATGAGGTATGTTGAATCTTTTCCTCCATATTTTCTACAGAATACAAGAAAGCAATGCATGGTATTCATCCAGATGAGCTCAGCTTTGGAGCAATTAATCAGATCATTAATAAAACTAATGATCGATTGTGTAGAAAAAATGGGAAAGAAAAGAAGCTATAAAAATGCAAAATCTCTTGGTCATAAATTTTGTGACATGTATGCTCTTGATCCTTTTGGTTGTGACAAACCAGATGGCCCTAAGAAATCTAAATGTACAGATTGTTCTTTTTCAAAGGGGAAGGGTCAGTATAGAAACCAGAAAAAGTATAAATAAGTATAAAAGATATAGAGATAATCCTTTTAAAAGGCCTTTCAAGAATTTTGTTTTCCGAAAGAAAAAATATGTAGGAAAGCATAAAAGATTTTCTCCTACTGCTGATTTTCAGCATCCATTGAAAGCTCCTCCAAGTGCAAATATTCTTCTAAAGTAGTTACGATTGTATCAAAGTGAATATGAAGATTGTCCCCCTTGGGATACTACAAAAATATGTTCTTGAGAAAAAGGTCCAAGAATTCCAAGACATATATCTTGATAGAGCAATCTTGAAGAATATAGAAAATCCAAACTTTAAGAAGAAGATGAAGCTGCAAGTATGCACAGAAGAATCTTATTCTCGAGGCCCCAGATTCGGCCTCCATTCCAGGCCCGAAAGGATCCGTCAAAGACAAGTTCTGTCGAGAGGAAGAGGTGGACCATGGAGAGGAAGAGGAGATAGAGGAAGAAGGCATCGCCCCACAAAAGAAGTTTTCTATTTCTCTTTCCGGAGAGAAACCCTATGAAGAATGCCATCAAGAACCCGGTGTTTGACAATTGTTCTGATCCAAGCATTCTTACAACACGAGAAGAAACAAAATAGAGTTTCTTCAAAAAGTAATCTCAAAGGCCATTGATGAGTTCAAAAACTCATCGCGAGAGAAGAAGAAGACCTAGAAGAAGCATACCAACAGATACTGATGCAAGAAGCTCAAGAAGGAATATCTGCTAATATCCCAGATGCAGAGGTATGTACAATAAATTGTACACAGAATCCTTTCATCTCTATGACCATCTGCATTCCAAATATAAAGCCCTATTGCCTAGATGCAATGATAGATACAGGGGCAGATATTAGTATGATTAGGTCTTTAGCAATCCCTATGGACTGTTGGGAGAAAACTCATTTGAAAATTCATTTTGACAAGAAAGAAGTCATTTCTAGGTTTGTGGCCTATATACCTATAAAAATAGAAGGTTTTACTAGGACATTCAGATTCTATCAGCATGATATGGATTCTTATGACTGTCTAATAGGGGTAGATTCTCTACAAGACTGTGGTACATTCAGTATTAGCAAAGACTTTATATCTCTGTTTAATCGAGAAATCCGGAGTCCAATTCTTGTCTAAAGTATTCTGACCTTTTAATCTTGTAAGTTCTTAGTCTTGAATCCTCTCTTCGATTCAACTTGTATGTGACATATATTTGATGCATTGAATAAGATTTTGTGTTTTGGTTTGAGTTCAAAATATATGTATTATTGCATGAGTTCAAAATAGTTGTCAAGCGAACTGCAAGCAGCGTAAAAGATAATTAAAACGTTTGTTATTATTTGCTTTCTTTTTTGAAACGCAAAGGACAAGTGAAATCCTTAGTAGAACTCTTTGTCGTAGACCTGGACTAGAAGGACGTGTAGAAACAATGTGCAGAAGAAATAACGAAACCTGTTTGGTGTGAAGGTTCTGATTGGAAACCTGGCGAATTACTGTGGATTTGCTAGAGAATTACCTTCAAATTTGTCTTAGCGTGAAAACCATGAGGGCCATGACTACCTATTTTTCCTTTGGCGCAGAAGGAGAGCCTGTATCGGAGAGATGTTTCTTTCCTTTTTTTTTCTTTGACGTCAGGCGTGGAAGTGTGGTTATTGACATTTTTTTGCAAGGCATAACAGACCTACGTGGCGGAGTAGTTGGCAGACCTGTGCGTAAGAGGAGTTTTGTTGGCGCTGCTCTATCTGGAACCTATGCAAGATGAAACAGACCTGCCTATAATTTGTTCATTCCATGCCCATTTAAATGCAAATACTGTGCGTGGAACGACCTGTTTTTGGTCAAACACATTTGCGTGGCAAAAGTGGAGCGACCTGTTTTTGGCAACATGTTCATTTAACAACATTCAGAAACCGTTTCCGCAGAAGGAAGGAAAATTGGTAATCATCCAAGCTGAAGTTAAAATTATTGTTGTTGTCGTTATTAGCAGTGGTCCAACAGAAGACGCTACAAGGATTGGTTCTGCTGGTGTTGTGAGGCGTCAAGCAGTTGATATATCCCCATTGAGGCGTGTCAATCAGGAAATTTATCTTATAACTATTGGTGCACGTGAAAGTGCTTTCAAAAATATTAAATATGTGCCATTTGGTGCAATGAGCCTCAAAGCCATATTTGCTAATTAAGTAGCAGCATATTGGAGGCTGAAAGAAGTACGGAGGTCGGAGAGCAATTGGCATCCTCTCGTCAATCACATATGACGGGGTCGCAACATGGTTTTGGTGATAATTTTTTTTTGTTTGTGTTCGTATTTTTTGTTGTTCGTGATGTTGTTTTGGTGTGTGTTGTTCAATAAAGATGCAGAGAATTTTCCAGTTTGGTACCTCTGAATGAAGGACATTGTGAGGAGCAAAAGCACTAAAGTAGCACTTGGTTCTTGTATAAAGGGTTTGTGGAAATCCGAGAAACCACCAAAGTGTTTAGCTGAGACATCATGTCACCTCCAGGTTTTGCTAAACCTACAGTCAGAAAACCATATGGGTTCGTGGTAATCCAGGGAAACCGGAAACCACCGAGGTGTTCACATGGATGGATGTGCTCAGGGCACTTCCAGGTTTGTGGTAATCTTGTGGGCAAACACCAAGGTGTCACCAAGACCAAGAAGCCGAAAGATGGCATGTCACCTCAAAGGTGAGTAGGCTACATGGAGAGTGTAATAAAATTTTATTGTGTTTGGCATAAGGGGGCGGTCCACTATATGGAAATATGATGTTTAGAAACAATGTAATAAGGGGGCATTGTTGGCATATTAAATTGTAACAGATGTCTCTTGATTGTCCACCTTCACATGTGCTCATTTAACTTATCCCTACAATAGTTTGTCTTCACGCAATTGGTTGTCTCTTGTATATATTCAATATATGTATTTGATTTAATTAAGGCATTTTCATAATTTCTATTTTACCTTTGCCTTCATAAGACTTAATGAGGTGGTTGTTTTTATCCTTTTAATAATGAACAATATGAAGGAAAGTTGTCAGGACTATAAATGAAAGGTTTAGTTGTTTGACTTATTAAAAATGAAGATGGCCCGAAATAAATATTTTCATAAAAAAGGATAATGCTTTGAAATATAAGCTTTATTGGTGAGCTCTATACGAAATCATGATGACAAAAATAATAATGCATGAATGCATACAAAAATTGCTTGGAGCTCAAGGTTCATTTCTTGTACGATCGAGGATAGGACGACTCTCGGCCCAATGGATATGGCACTGATTTAGGTGTCATTTCAATGTCTAGTGTATGCCCAAGTCACTCTAGTGAGGTCTACATATACCGAATTAATTATTGTATTAAATAATTCTAATTAGGTCACTTATGTGATAAAATTGTGTTATTTAAATAAAGTGAATTTACTATACTAAAATATATTTATAAAATTTTTAATGTTACTTAATTATTCCCTAAAGTGATGTCATGTAAACCCTAACTACCTTATAACCAACTTTTGGGTTATAAAAGGAAGTTAGAGCTCATTTGTAAGGGGTTTTGGAGGTTGGAGGAACTTTGTGTCCTATGGTCTCAAGGAAGGGAAGTTAATAAAACTTTGTGTTTAGATACTTTCCATGGAGATTGATCATTGTGAAGACTTTGTTGAAGAGAAAACAATGAGGAAAATTTATGTTCCTTTTCAAGAAGAAATATAGGGATGCTTGTAGAAATTTGTGTCTTGAGATTCTTGTTGATTATATTTGTTCTTATGTCAAATGTAATCTTTTATTTCTTTCCTTTTCATTTAAAATATTGACATTTAATCTCTTTACTTTTATGTGTACTTTCTATAATGTGGGAATGACATCTATGTTTTCTTATACCTACGTGCTTCCTCTCTACATTTTGTCCATTTTATTTCCCTATTTTTTCATTCCCTCTCACTTTCCTTTCCTTCTCCTTTCGGTGATTTTGGGTTAAAAGTTTCAAAAACCCCACAAACACATCATACGAGGGAGTATCCCCTCTCAAACGTAGATGTTAGATCATCATGTCAATAGGTGATCTATCTAATGTTACAATTTTTATGTTGGATAATGCAGGTGAATCCGTGAGGAAACCGAATAAACCAAAGTGACATAAAATATTGCCAACACTTTTTTGTCCATTCTAGGGATCAAACTATCAAAGCATCGCAAATGAATCTGTCTACCACTCAACCTCCACATCAAGGAACCTACCCTTGAATAGAGGTTGGAGACTCTGTTGATATGAAGAAGTAAGTGTCTATCATTTTCTTACTCATGTGGTGGCATTGGTTTCACCTATCCCATGGGAAACCCACTTTGGTCCGTTAGTATTTATACAATACTCCCCTACTTATTGGTTCAAGGAAAAACTTCCCAATTTTTTTGAAATGACTCATCGGATGAATGTAATAATATTTTTTCTTTTCATGTTGAATGTAGCATTCTAGGTGTGTAAGAAGAAAATGTTTTGGTGAGATGTTTTATTGAAACCCTCATCGATCCTTACTTAAGTGGTATCAACATTTTGGGTATTGATTGCATCACAAGTTGGGAGAGCATAAAGAATAAATTCATAGAAATATTCGATCCTATCATGGAAATGCATGCACTTCTTTATGAGCTATTTAAAATCCAGATGAAAGAAGGTGAAGGAATGAGGAACTTCATAGAAAGATTCAATAAGTTGTTGAAAACTATTCCGCTAAATGAGCAACCTAGTATGAACAACCAACCGTGTTTCTTCATTACTTGTTATACATCTAGAAGTTTACTTCATACGTGTAGAGAGAAGATTCAATACTTGCATGTAGCTCAACAACAAGCCATTGATGTTGAAGATAACTTTATTCTTTTTGGGAAGATGAAAAGAAGATTGTTAAACCTATTTCAAGTGTTCTTATTTGCAACCCCTTGTGAAGAAACAAAAGTTCCATATGAATATTGGACACCCTTCACAAGAGAATATTCAGAAAGTATCCTAAACAAGATTTAAATAAAGAATAGATGAAGTTGAATCAACCTTCTCTTAGATGTTTTAATATCACCATTTTGGGGAAGAAGACTTGCTCAAATATTCATTTATCAAGCCGTATGGTAAAAATTTTTAAAAAATGTATCATTTATAGGTGAAGATAAGCAATGATGAATCTAATATATCATCATGTGATGAATATTCTTTCTATGATTCTTGTGAGCTCAAAAATTGTGGAGATGAAAACAAATTTGAATATGTTTCAGTAGGTCTTTTCTTTCTCAAGTTATAAGTTTGACTAATAAATAATTTCAAGTTCTTGAATCTCTTTGTTTGTGTGGTAGCCCAAATATGGAAATTCCTTCCATCAAGATCAATGAAGATGGTTCAAGAATCAAAAACTTTAGTGGATGTAAGGCATGAAAATGCTCAAGAAGAGCTTTCATCAATAATGTACATGCACCTTGGAGACAAATCCAAAAGTGTTCTTGTTCAAGAATTTCAAAATCTTGAATCATATTGTTTGCATTCCTTATCAAAAGAAAAATTTCATATCATGTAGTTTAACAATCACCATCATAAAGAGAAATCAAATGACGATTTTCCAAGTTAAATAATGGAAACCATGAAGATATCCGAGGAGTTCTCTCTTTGGAAACACATATGTATCATGGTGACGAAGACTCATGTGAAGATATTACACTTTCTATCAAGGTCAATAATAATGTTTTCATAGGACTTTCTTGTGTTGAAAAAAATACAATTTATCAAATGTGATACAAAAATTTCTCAAGATCTCTTCCCAACATTTCAAGCGATACTTGTTAAAGGATGAATGCAATGTAAATTGTAAAGGAATATTTCCTATTTCAACATACACACATGATGATGAAGATGAAAAATATCTAAAAAATGAATTTACATTTAATCAAGGTATCTTAATGTGAATCCTAACAACTTTCCCTTCCTTTGTCTTCCCCTCGAAGATTTTGTGGCATACGGTGATGATGAAATAAAATATCTCAAGCTCGAATACCTATCAAATCTTCAACTAATTCATATGTAATCAAGTCATGCTCTCAATCATGAAGTTTATCAACTCACAAACTTTTCCATGCAAGCATGAGGAACTAGAAATGAGAATGCAAGATGATACTCACTCACTAAGAGGGATTCTTGATCATGAAGATAAATTTTCAAATCAAGCTTCAAAGACTCTTGATGAAGGCCTTTACCATGGTGAAGATTCAAGAAAAGAAATTATTTATTCTATCAAGGTATGTGAATTTTCTTATGATGAAACATGTATACAAATGGAAAAAGGAGACATGGATGCATCCCAAGGTATAATTTCTTGCCATGATGAAGAAATAACTATTAAATATCTCATCGAAATGTTGATTCGAGAAAATGAACACTATTCACAACATTTCAAGCGAAAGGATGTGTAGAAAGTTCCATCCAATTGTCATTATAAGAAGATATCTCTAATCATGAAGGGGAGCAATGAAGGCAGTCAAAGGACTTTTTCTAAATTTGTAGGGAAATGATGTAGACGTCATCGAGATAACGAGTCATGCAAAAGTTGACACTAGAAGTTAAACGGGTAAGGTATGAAGAATTACTTCAAGATCCATATTGTTTGAAGCATATTCGGTGATCAACTAGTTTGAATTCACTCTTTTCCACTTATGGAAAAATAATAAATTTGACTCGATTTTTGTAAGGGCTCATATTTCTATAAACTTGTCGATGGGTTACCATTTTCCTTATTTTCCTTGTATCATCCCTTGTACATAAGTTTTGTCTTTCCCTTTCCTCTTTTATTTTTTCAATCTATTTTTGTCCCCTATGTCATTCTTTGTCTTGATTAAGTCATGCCCCATGGATAAGGAACCGCTTGATAAAAAATGGGTATTATAGATTTGTTGTTTCATCTTAGAGCCCTTGTCCCCTCGAGAAGAATGCGGTTGTTGTGCTAAAATTTTGATTGTTAAAATCAATAAAAATTGAAAAAATATCATTTTAATAGTTTTTTATTAATGGTAAATGGTTTTTTGGGAGGGACCATACCCCGAGAATGGTTTTGAAGGGGACCATACCCCGGAATACAAAGAGGCTCAAAAGCCAAATGATATAAGAACACGTCTAGAAGAAATGCCAAGAAGATAGATAGAGCATAAAGGTAGTGGAAAAACTATAACAAGAATCCTAAAAACAACCGAGACAACAACGACACAAAATTTGCACAACCTAAGATATCGCTAAGATCTCGCAAAACGATAAGCTAAATGAAGACTAGAACAAGTATGGTATAGAACCGGTAAAGGCGAGTTAAAAACCTAAACTAGCCTAGTGAATTTACGACTAAAATTTCCTTCCTCAACTTTGGTTAACGGTGGGATGAACCGTGTGCGATGTTTTCTTCTTGGCACTTGTCCATCCGTCATCACCTTCATTCATAGATATGATGTCCACCTTCCCCAAAGACCCAATGTAAACAATGAATACTTTTTCATTAATGTTCTTTGGAGGGGACTCACCACCTTTGCAGCACCAATCAAATTAAATGTGGACCCTACTTGGATTGTCATTTTCTCTAATTCCTCATATTTCCTGCTCTAATTCATTAAGCAATGAATTAACCATTAATTCCTTGAAATTAACCACTTCCCCCATATTCAAAGTGTGCGATTTTCTCAATGGTTGAACTTCTACATTTACCACCAATGAATCCATCCTCAGGGATTTGAATGATATGTCCCACACAGCCCACGTCCTTAGAGTTTGGATCGCCTAGATTTGGTGCATTCAAATTGGATTTGGGTGAGATATAATCTACCAACTTAGACTAAACGCTTTGAGTTAACCATTTCATTACTTGACTCTCATTTGTGTTCGCTAGTTCAGCACCCGTTGTCTCGTCCACATTCAAACCAACAACTAAGTGTCCACTAGTTTGGTCTTCCACATGAGAAAGAATCATAGCGCGTAATGAATCACCATCTCCTCGAAAGTAGGATTCAAACCAGGGCTCCTTCTCACAGACACGGCTATGCATCGGTTGTTCCATCTCATGTTCGCATCTCTATTGTAGTTTATCCTTCTTTTGATCACAATCGTGCGGGGAGAGAAGGGATTTACCCATCATTGCACCAAAAATTTCCATGACCTACCAAACGTACTTGTTATAAAACACAAGTGAATCCTCAAATGTAATCTTCTGTCTCCATACTCCATCTCAAGATTCCAGGTTAATGGGGAGAATATCCTCTGTAGGGATATTGATGCACATTCTTGTTCTTTATGAATACGGATCTTGTAGCTATGGATGGATAAAAAAACATTTCCCCATTAATTTGGCTATTCGAGCTAACAAATCCACTTCCCAAAATTCCAGGGGCATCCCAAGGAGCTTGACCCAAGCAGTACACACTTTGATTATGTCTGGGTAATTGATCCGTCTTCCGAGAGATCTAAAGAGAGAGTGGTTCTCCCATAAAACCAAGGCCCACCTTGCATAACATAGTCCATATCTTCTTCCAGGGAAAAAACAAATAGGAAGCTTCTCTACGGCAAGAGCAAATGTAGAGATTTTCCCAAGAGTCTTCCATTTATTCCTAGTCAGTTCCTCACTTGGTCAATACTTTGCCTTATCCCAATGAAACAACCCATCAAAGAAAATATGTATACATTGTTAGCTCACAACAATAGTATACGAAACTTTGAGCTAGGGATGATCTTGTTTGAGATTGGACATAGTCGATGCACCTGATTCTGCGGACATTTTTGAAACGTTTGGCAGCCCAAGAGCACTCCTCCTCTGCTGTTATGTTAATCACCATCCCACATTATTTTTCCATACCTTTCCTTTCTCTCAACCCGGTTTTATATTTTTGTAACTTTGCGTTGTCGCACTTCCATCTTTGCTTTGACAATGACCCCACAAAATTGTTTATAACGCTTAATTAGTGATTTTAATTTAATTATTTAAATTTAATTAATTAGTAATATTGATTTAATTCAAGTTATTAATTAATTAACATTAAATAATTAAATTAACATTTTAATTAATTAACATTTTTATTTATTTTTATAATAAATTGATGTTATTAATTTTATTAATTAAATTCCAAATTTAATTATTAAATGAACGATATATTTTTTATAAAAATGTTAATATTTTGTCATATTAGCGGTGAAATGGATGGTAAAGTGGGATTTTACTCCCACTTCTCCATTTGGAACACCCCATAATTGGATAAAAATAAATGACTTTTCACAAAACATACTATTGAGATATTTCTTTGGGAAGTTTGCGGGGAAGTTTTCCAAATGTATAATTTGGCATTTGGAAAATGTAGTGCCGGCAAAGGACATAAACGTTTTTAATTTAAAAATGAAAATAAATTTTGGATGCATACTAGAAAAGATGAGGGATTGATGGGATGGCACATGGGCTCTTGGACAAGGATATAGGCATCCTATCGGCACTGCATCCTCATTATCATTGCACAATAATTTTAGCACTTTATTTGGGATCCTATGTGTGGATCACGTGAAACCAAGGAAAAGAAATTAGCTTTGTTTGATAGTGCAGTGCACTAGAGACATGGTTATCCTCTCGAGACAATCTCATTGTTTCTTCTATGCAACATATAGGCCTTCAACCTGATCAGTTCACCCTTTCCACGTACTCCCATATTGCATCAAAACCCTAGCTCTGAGGCAGGGTTTGGACATCCATCAAAGCATAACAGATAAAGGATCTTTCATATGCTACAGTTGGAAGTGCTCTAGTAGGTATCTTTGAAAACATGGAAGTAAACACTTGACCTGTAAACTATTTTTCCCAAAACACCTAAAAGAAATGAGTCTCATGGACAACAATGATAACAGGTTATGTATAAATCAGGTTTGGTTGAAAAATGGTTTTGAAACTTTCAAGTAAATGCATTCGCAGTGTAGAGCCTCCTACCCTTTGCAAACTTCCTCCTAGCCTGCGCCAAAATGAATATTTGTCAGATGTTTAGTTGTAAGTTCCTTGTAGTCATGTACGCATAATGGGAAGCTTATATAAGGCAAGTCATTTGTTGGATGAAACACACCAGAGAGATGTGGTCTAATGGAACACGCCCTGACCATGTAAGCTTCAGTTTTGTTTTATTTTAAAATGCAAGTGCGGAGTTTAGTGGAAAAGTGTTGTAAATACTTGATAGCATAAGTGTTGTTTATAGCATTCCACCTAGAGCCGAATAGTATATCTGCTGGTTAACATTCCTTATGGTCTTTGGCTATCTTGGAGGACTCTAAACTTATCATCAAAACACCAATTGAACCTGTGGTGGTTGTGTGGTTGTGTTTTTTTGGTACCCTTGAATAGCACATAAGAATATGGAGTTACAATAATTTACAACAACTCTTCCTTTGAGTTGGATTGTCATAATGTTGCAACTTATTTTTCTTGTCAAACATCTATGCATAAGTGCACAGGTTAGGTGGGGATTCGAATGGTAAGGAAACTGATGAGGGATAGAAGGAATTAATCCTCTACCACCATAGTGATAAGTTGGAAATTGCATTTGGATTGTTAAGTCATGCCCTGGGACAACCAATGGAGTTGTCAATAACCTTCGTGTATGTGTTGACTGCCATACTTCAACCAACTTTATCTCCAAGATCACCTTTAAGACTAGAAATTGACTCTTCCCACTCCTTTTAGTTCCAATTTATTAATATATCTTAATATGGGTCATGGTGTGCAAGATGGGTCTATCCAAAAGGTCTTCAAAACTTTGAATCAAATGTCATTAGAAGGTGTAAAGTGAGACTCAACATGCTTGGCCAACACACTCTCTTCTTGTCTGAAAATGAGAGCTTCAAGGAAAGGGTGTTTAGTAAGGCACTTCACTACCGTTCGACTAGATGCCTTGAAGATACGTGATATCATGGTTTGTGTTGGTGGAAAGATGCACCCAAAGGGGAGTTTTGAAAAGAAATGGGAATCCGGAGTCGAAGTGCATCTAGCAAGTGTTTCACCAAACTCTGAAGTGGCGAACGCTTACTTTTTTCCAGGCATGGTTCATCTCTCCTTATCTTTCATAATTCTCGTACTTTAGTTTTTCATTTGCAATGAAATATAATTTTAAAAGCTTAGGATTATCATAGATTTAATTTTTACATTAACTTTTTGCAAAACAATAAAGTGTCATATCATAACTCACGCAATCAAAATAACCATTTTGTAGTAAACCATGAACTTCAACCCTCATTTTGAGGTGATTTAGAAAACTTCTGACCAAACTAGATCACTACAATATTGTTTTATCAACAAGTTGAAGTTGACTTCTCGGTAAATATGTTGACCATCTCCTGGTTTAAATAGATAAATTACAATTTCAGGGACTCACAAAGTAACCTTTGTAACTCTGGAAAAGGGAGGTTAAGCTTCCTTCGCATACCTTGTTATGTGAGGTGTCACTTCAATCCTTAGATTGACCCGAATGAACATTTGTGATCTTTTTACGCCCTTATAGGAGCCTGTTACCTTTATCGTTTTTGCCTTCTTAGAAGCTGTTCAATCTAAATAAATTGGCTTTCATTTTGAACCGCCATTTGAAACATGGATAGAGAAATTATTATCCGTCTTTGCAAACCTCTAGTGTTTTCACTAGACAATTGTATGGAACTTTCAGTTTAGGAAAAAACACTTTTCTATATAGTTTGGAAAAACCATTTTGTAGGCATCTTCAGTCATAGTTTAACTAGGTTAAACTAGACCACCAGACCTGGTGGCAGAGTGGCTTGAAATCATGTCGCCGTTTGAAAACTATGTCCTAGTTTTCAGTTCGATTACTCTAATGAGTTCTCCATATATGGTGGAACTCATAGGAAATTTATCGTGGCACGTTCATCCATTGAACGTTAATTTTGGATGTGGTTTTTATCCCTCAAGCTTACCTTTAATTGTTTAACTAGGCCAATTACGACTAATGGGCTCGAAAAACTAGCCGCTAATCGTAAACCGTTCGCATTTGTTACTCAATTTTTTTAGTTCCTATGGAATCTTGGTATATAAGTGGATAGTACAACAATTTAACCATGGTGTGTTTTCTCTTGAAGAAAACGCGTTTGAAAGTTGTTTCTTAGCCTTCGAGCACTGAGATGAGCGTTTTTGTAGCTAGCGGAGAAAAATGTAAAAAGAAAGTTGTGGAACCCTTGTCGGGTTACCAAACCCATGTGGAAACTTTTTAACACTTGTAAATAGCTATTTGGAACTCTATCTCGTGGCTTGTTGTGTGAAATTTGACTTTTGGAAAAATAGTGTTTCTCTCTCTTTCCTATCTCCTTCTCTCTCCTTGGTTACGAAATGAAATGAAATGAATACATGTATCTAAACCTTTTCTTTTGAATGCAAATTGGAATTATTATTATATGTAAATTGGAAAACCGAACAACGTTAATTATGTTAGATTAGGGTGGATGCCATGCCAGCGATTTATCACCGATTTCATCCTCACATGATTTTGCAGGATACGAAAGATGGCAAAAGGTGATGTGTAATTCATTATTTATGATTGTAATTTAAATAGGTTGTCATAAAATGAATATATGTATAATGTAGTCTCTTGTTACAGAAAATTTATATTTGAAATTTTCTAATATGTATGAGATGTTAGTTTTAGGGATATCTTTGAAATGTGCATTTAATCATAGGTTAAATTTGATTCATAGTTATGTATGGTAAAAAGGTTTGATATATATATATATGGTAAATGACTTTGAAGTTAATGTCTTATAGTGAATTTTCATTATTCAATAAATGATTAATTAATTAGTGTTTTGTATTCTTACCTTGTAAACGCAATAAAGAGATTGAATCGAAAAGATCGAACACTAGTATAAGATTAAATGCATAACATGTCTTTATGTGTGATCTTTCTTAGCCCAAAAGAAATTGAAAACCGTAAAATGAACTTAAAATTTTTTGCTTGTTGGAACCTCCTATCTTAGGTAAATAAGACCCCTAGTTGGTGTTACGGTCATGGTCAATATGCTTAGCCTTATCATCATGAACTTTGATTTAGGAATGACCTAGACAAACTTTATATGGAGTAAGTAGAGCTATTACTTCCTTAGGATCCTAGTGGATTTTCAATTCTTATGAAGTTAGATCTAGAGATTAACTTCATCATCGAATAAAAGCCCTGTTGGATCTAGACGACATAAATGGAGATCGTGAAATAGCTGTTCTATGACTTATGCTCTTGTTAATAAACTCTTTAGTTCCTCTCATCTAGATGTGTTACCTTGGTTTCTATCAACATACCACCTTGGTATTTTCTTGAAGGCAGTTTAGCATAAATATGTCCTCTCACCTTAAAACTCATATATAGTTGAGGTGTAGATCCTCGAGTGCAATTGGAATTATACCAAAACCTTGGTTGATTAAGGGAG
Organism: Taxus wallichiana var. yunnanensis; assembly: GCA_018340775.1. Classification (NCBI taxonomy): domain Eukaryota; kingdom Viridiplantae; phylum Streptophyta; class Pinopsida; order Cupressales; family Taxaceae; genus Taxus; species Taxus wallichiana. Next base: position 7,075,604 of record CM031235.1, on the reverse strand, counting down.
TTAACTTACAGCAGAAATTGACATAACACTTAGAAAATGCAATTGTATTTAAAACAATTTGACTTAAGAGAAGTGTAGAAAAAGGGGTCTCATTACCCCATGTGCCCAATTTCCTTTGTACCTAATGAGTGGCCCGAACCAAACAAATGTAGTTTTCCTATGATATACCTATGATCGATCTCTTGGTGGGATTAAATTACACAAGTGGATGTCTTGGTTTTGCGATGTGTTAACACTTTGCAGTGTTTAAGAACAAAGAATTAGGTTATCTCTTGTTAAGTTCAGTTGTACGATGGAAAAGTGACATGCGAGCATGGGAATCTACAAGTACCTCTTCCTCGTGATCGACCTCCCGAGGTCGTCGTGTCGAGATAACCGTGAATTTTGAATATAAATGGATACTGCATGCTAATTGGGTAATCTTATATCCTCAATACGCAATAATGGAATCTATGAATCTAAGCCAAAGAAGGCCCTCCTAACCTGAATTGGTGTGATGGTTCATTCAGATATAATAGTTGTTTGGAGGCTCCAATCAATGTCGAGCTCTGCCGAGATCCTATTTCTTGGTTGTTGGATACGTGGGAAGTGACTGTGGAGCTTTCGTATATATCTCAAGACAAGGTCATGAAAATGGTGATAGGAGGTTTAGTGGATTTGTAGTGAACTATGGGTGGTTTTCTGGTCTAGTCCAGAAAATATTAGATTGATTGGCTTCTATATTTAATACAAAGAACTGCATGATGATATCTGGCGGGAGTGGTGAGGATCTAAATACCAATGTTTGTAAACCAAGATCAATACTTAACTGATTCAGGCCCGTTGGGTTGTGGGACTTGGGGATCATAACCGTGAGTTCATGGTTGTTATGGACCTATTATGGTCATGTGAAGAATTAATCCCTTCTTCCCACTATCTAGTAATCATACGCCTTTTTAGCCTCTATATTTAGAACTAGAAGTTGTATATTTTTCTCGAATACCTTACCGGTGTTCTAGTAACTTGAATGCGTAAGCTAGTATCATGTCCAATGAGGAGGTCTCCTACATCAAGTTATGGAACTAAAGGATCGCAACCAAATAATTTTTCTCTTTTGAATCCTCATGACAAATCATTCGGATATTTTATCAAGGTAGTCTATGCTTTGTCATCTTCGATATTTAACCCTCTTAATTTTTCACTAATTTCTTGTAGGTTTGTGCTTCTCAAAAGACCTATATCCTAAGGTCTTGATCTATATCAGCTAATGTTGTGGGTAGATTTGGTTGAGGCACTATTGGTTCAAATATATATTCTCTAGGCTCTCTAGGTCCTGTGATTGTCATACAAAGTGATTCAACTTTTAACTAAAATTAATAAACTAATTGCAAAAGATGTATTTACACTATGCATGCATTCTTCTATTTTTGTATTTTCAATGACGTATTTTGAAAAATTTAAAAAACATTACTCTAATATATTTAGAAAATGGACAACTAATCTAGTAATAGAATTAAAACAAACAAAGTAGCTTGGTGTGGCTATTTGCCTGTGTAGTTGTGATTTTATCCTAAATATCCAAGCAACTAATTATTTTAAATTGAAAGACTCTTGATCCTACCTCATAAGTGAGGAATGAATCACGCTTCTAAAACTATCAATCCCCACAGCTTCCCTGGCAATATTGAGAGTGAAATTTTGACTGAAATAAAATAATTCACTAATCTATTTGATACGTTGTAACTAGAACTTTGATAGCTCAAACCTGGCATTTATAGAACAGTGGTAAATCTAGTTGTGTGTGACTTCATCCCCTCAGTGTGATCTCCTCATTCCTTCATGTTCTCATGAATCTAGAAAAGCATGTATATGATAGCATCAATAGAAGAAGGTATTCAACAATGGTAGCTCGGATATGACCGAATACAATGCGAGTAGGAGAGGGATAACGCAAGTGAACAGAGCTTGACTATGCAATTCCTAGTGGGATTTATTGCGGGAATACAACACAAATACGCTGAGAGTTCTTGAAATTATCCTTTGTGATGAACAAAACCTACAACTCTAATGGATTCCAATCTACAATACTACTTTACTCTAAATCGGCTTGCATGGACAATGATGAAGCAAGATCAAACAAGAAGATCGAATGACCTCTAAACAACAAAGGAAAACTAATAATGGAAGTAAAACATGAAACTATGGGAATTCTAATTGAGAAATTCAAAAGACTGAATAATAGAATTGAGAAGGTGAGGGGCCATTTGTTTGAAAACAAGTTGGCTATTTATAGCAAATGCATTTACCGAGGGTAACTCCCAATTGAACTCTTTTACTATAAACAAAGGGAAAACACTATTCATAGGGTGGCCAAAACATAAATGCAAAGCAAAGTAGCTGAAGAATGTGGGTAGAAATTGAAGATTTACATTTGACACGATCATCAAAACTTTTTGGAAACAAGTAAGAGGGACCGCCACCCTATACAGGCGGTGGTTACAGGACCCGTTGCCTGTCCTAGGCGGCGGTCTCGTAATCAAGACCAAAATGTAAGAAAAAAGGGGGCAAAGGGAAAAACAAAGCATGCGGAGGTCGAGCGAGGCATATGGGATACAAACGTATACTTGGCAAGCTTTTCTGGATCCCGAACACCTTGCAAGGAGACCTGTATCATCATTGGGGTATGTGTAACGTCCTTCCGGTGGTGCGGTACTATAATTCTGGTACGTACATATGCCCCCTGGAGAAGCGCCTTAGCCATGAAGAGGTGTAAAACGGTGGATCCGAGTATGGTAGTCTCGAAATGGGGAGTTAGGAGTTATACCTGACACGCCCGTGTGTCGGAAAGTCACCATTCAAAATCCCGCTATCTGTAAAATGAAAAAAGGACTCAAGTGCAGATAGATAAAATAAATTGAGAAATAAAACAAAATTGATATGAAATGAGGACTTACCATCTGCACGGGGTTTAGAACTTACCTCCGTCGATGCTCCGACCCTGCGAAAGATATTCAAAATCAATTTTAAAAGCTATATATATATATAAAATGAACTCATTTCACTATTCATTTACGTGGATTGATTTGATAGTTTTTGAGCTCTGGGACCCACAATGATAGTTTTCGATGAGAGTATAGTCAAAACATTCATGGTGAGATAGCGATCATGGCTCCGAGAGGAACATCGACCTGCAAAGTCTCAGGTTAGTTCTTCTCAATTTATCGTTTTTGAACCTAAAATGTGGAAATGATGAAATCTTTGTCTTGGGGGTCATTTTTGAAAATATTAGTTTTAAATGAGTCTCTAGGGGGGTGCCCATAGGGTAGGTCCTTATTTTAGTTAAAATGGTTTTTTTTTTCTTGTTTTTAGGTATTTTAGGGCTTCCGAGCCGTTTGCGGTTTCGGGACAGGACCGCCTCCCTGCATAGGGTAGCGGTTCTGGTCCGCTTAGAAGGTGGCGGTTACTGGAACCACCGCTCTGCATTGTGGTAGCTTTTAGCGAAAGCAAAAAAAACAATGCTTTCCTTTACTTATTTTTGCATTTTTAGCACTTTTTACATGTTTTTGATAGTCTTTCCAATCGGATTTTGATACTAACTTACTCCTTTTTCACGTGTTTTTGGGTGTATGCACGTAAGGAGGAGTATATTAGATGGAGCCAAGAGAGGAGTGTGATTGGCTCCCGAATGTTAGAGACACTCACTCGAGCAAAGCAAGATACTCTTCAGAGGGCTGGCATTTGGAGGATTGCACAGTCCCTCATGTTGCTCCTACTAGTCACATACTATGTGACTTATTTTCATACTGGGATGCGGATCAGAACACCTTCCGATTGCCAGGAGTTAGGGGTGAGTGGACCATCACCCTGGAGGATGTTTACCGTATACTGGGGTTCCGATCCTTGGCGGCTATCTCTTAAGACAACAATATCAAGATCTCAGGTGGTTCAGTGGGCCACCTATATGGGGGATGCAGTTGTTTCGATGGGGTCAAAGAAGGGAGTGAGGATCCGCTCCATTGTTGAGACAGACATTCCTGTGCTCCGCAAGGCCATCATGGGCATCCTTGCTTCAAGATTGATTGGGGACAAGGGAGGAGACACTCTCTTATATTGTTGGGCCCCCATTATTACATAGATTGAGGGCCATGGACATGTTTACGCTTGGGAGCGAGACATCCCTCGGGACCACCTACCATGATTTATACAGGTGGTGTTACATACGAGGATAGTCATCGAGCCACCCCACTCTTGTCATATGAGTTGGGTGTATGAGCATATCACTCCGTATGGGAGAGGTGTAGAGGCGGAGGATCCCAGGGCTGTCAGCAGCGAGGTGGATAGGGATGACCATTCTTAGAGTGCCTCACCACCAATGGCCTCTTTGACCATTATAGACATGGAGGCCACTCCTTATCGAGACCATCGCAGGTTATGGGGAGAGGAGAGATCTGTCACATTGATTTCTTGTCGACTATGCAGGTCACTAGTAGACAAGGTGGGAAGTTGGAGATCCACCCCTTTGATAGAGTACCACAACAGTTTGGCCTCCCATACATAGACATATTTCCTCTAGCGAGGCTAGTGTATAGATCTATTCGTGAGGCTTGGGGAGGTCCTAGAGGTCGGGGTTAGACTATTGTTACTCCCGGTGTTCCAATCACAACCACAAGGGTGGTACGTGCTCGAGGGAGAGCCGGTGCTCCTCAAGCACCTTTACTTGATTGCCACCGGTCCTGCCCATAGCGGCAATGAGCTAATGACGTGGACTCCGAGTCAGAGGAGTTCACTGGGGGAGAGACAAAGGAGGAGATAGAGGAGATGGAGATCGATGGGATGGGTGGGGAGGATGATAGTGATTCCGAGTGGCATGACACTCAGGATATCCTACGGCCGAGAGGGTGGAGTGAAGTGCAAAGAGGGTGACTTTGGTCTCAGAGGAGTTGCTCTCTTAGGACTTAGGGGGAGATGGTGAGTCCGTTGCAGGCTGTCACATTGCCCCAGATGTGGGAGAGGGACACCAGTCAGTGGCAGCATCAGTGGTAGGTGTGGATCTTAGAGATCCTTCCTAGAGGCTCGAGAGATCTGAGTGAGTTGTCACTCTTCTCTTGACTTTGTTTTAGTTAGAATTATCTTAGTTGTTATTTCTTTTCGTTTTGTTTATCCTTGGTTTTATTTTTGATCATTTTCTAACTTGTTTTCTCCTTTATTTGCAGCGACTGCTAATGAGTGGCGAGACTTGATTCACCGAGTATGCACGATACCTTGCTACTCCCCTTGAAGAAGACTCATGCTGAGCTTTCTATGGACGTGGGGGAGCCTTCAAAGAACCTAGCAGGCATGGCATCGATGTTTTTGCCTCTGTCTAGCATGTGGCAAAGATCATGACTTCTCTCCATGTTGAGGTAGCTGGATATAGGACGGCCGAGCGCTTGATGAGGAGGATTCATTCTCATAGTGAGGAAACAGCCATCGGCTGCCATGACCGCGAGCCCTCGGTGCATTCGGAGCGCGCAAGCGTGGCCGAGTCCTAGAAATGGTCGTGCACCCTTTGAGGGATCCCATAGGGATTGAGAGGCCATCTTTGTAGCATTTTTATCGATATTTATATGATTGTTTTTTTACTTTTCAAGCTCATTGAGCATTTTGACCATGCCTAGTGCATGATGGCATTATATATGAAACTTGATATATATATATATATATCTCTTTTTGGATCTAGACTTTTGGTGCCTAGAATTTTGTGACTTGTTTCCACATGTATACTAGATGTTTTTAGAGTATTTGTTTTCGTGCTTTTCAGTATGTATGCAATGGATGAAAAATGATAACAAATGTTGAGCAGAATGTTTCTCTTTTTTATGCTTTTGTAATGTTGATATGAGATGATGCAAACATATTGTAGTACTGTACTTTTGAAATATTTGGGCAATATCCGTGATTTCTTCTTATATTGGAAAAACGTGATGAATGTATAGTGATAAAGAGACGAATTTTCCCCATTCCTAACTCCATGCAACCAGTAAGATGTGAGGGCTCTACACTGAGATTTGGGAAGGAAAAAAATTGTATGCGAGTTTAATGAAATGGAACGATAAGAGACAGAAAAAACTAGATTATCGAAACAAAACTTAGACCTACACACTTATCCTACTCAGAACTACCACCAAGCTTAGAAGGCCACTTACTTTCTAGTTTATCTAGACTTAGATTTATAAATGGCAACCTAGTTGACAAAATCTAGTTTTGAGGATTTGATCTCTTTAGAATTTGGACATTTGTTTTCTCTTAATATAATTTGATTTGTGCTTTTTGTGTGAATGGACCCACCACACCCTGCTGATGCCACTAGTAAGAAGCATGGGTTTGTCACCAAAGGCAAGATATAGGCGAGTAAGGGCACTTCTTTCCTTTCCCAACCTCGCACCACTAGTAAGAGACACGGGCTTATCACCGAAGGTTGGTGGGGCAAAGAAGTGTGTAAAATAAAATATTTTGTTTGCTTGGCACTTTTGATTCCATTTGATTTTGACATTTCTGATCTATGACTTTGGGATATCCTTTCTTTAAAAGAGACTTAAGAGGGATAGATGTGACACCAAGAAGCTTCTAGAATAGACCATAGGTAAGGGTGACTTCACATAGTAGAAAGAAAGAGAAAACCAAGTATGTAGGCCTTGGTATGGTTTTCATCAATACTTGTTTGTCAAACTTGATGAGAAGATTTGAAAATACTTGATGATGTTTGAAGAGATGTGATTTGAATGCTTTTGCCAATACTTTCAGAAATTTGTAATAGATTACTTAAGAGTAAGTTCTTGGACTACCATTTTTATGAAATGAGTGGACAAAATGAAACAACTAAATGACTAATGCAATGTAGATAACTATAATGTACAAGTGGTGATTTTGATGTCTTATGCGTAAAATTGTTTAAGATGTAAGGAATTGATAGTTTCATTGAATTCCTCACCTTCTAGTGTGAACAAAGAATTGGGTTGTCTCTTGTTGGGTTCTTGTACGATGGAAAAGTGACATGCAAGCATGGGAATCTACAAGTACCTCTTCTTGTACCCGACCTCCCGAGGTCATGTCGAGACAACCAGTGAATGTTGAATATAAATGGATACAGACAAGCTAATCGGGTAATCTTATATCCTCAATATGCAATAATGGAATCTACGAATCTAAGGCAAAGAAGGCCCTCCTAACCTAAATTGGTGTAATGGTTCATTCAGATATAATAGTTGTTTGAAGGCTCCAATCAATGTCGAGCTCTGCCGAGATCCTATTTCTTGGTTGTTGGATACGTGGGAAGTGACCTGTGGGAGCTTTGTATATATCTCCAAACAAGGTCATGAAAATGGTGATAGGAGGTTTAGTGGATTTGTAGTGAACTATGGGTGGTTTTCTGAGTCTAGCCCAAAAATATTAGATTGATTGGCTTCTATATTTAATACGGAGAACTGCGTGATGATATCTGGCGGGAGTGGTGAGGATCTAAATACCAACGTGTTCGTAAATTGGTATCAATACTTAATTGATTTTCAGGCCCATTGGGTTGTGGGACTTGGGGATCATAATCGTGAGTTCATGGTTTTTGTGGACTGTTATGGTCATGTGAAGAATCAATCCCTTCTTAGATTATCCAAGTAATCATACACCTTTTCAGCCTCATGTTTAGAACTAGAAGTTGTATACTTTTCTCGCATACCTTACAGGTGTTTTGGACTTGAATGCGTAAGCTAGTATCATGTCAATGAGGAGGTCTCCTACGTGTCGGGTTGTGGAACTAAAGGATCGCAACCAAATAATTGTTCTCTTTCGAATCCTTGTATAGTCATTCGGATATTTTATCAAGTCGAGTCTATGGTTAGGATGATCAAAATGTGTATGTCTTGTTGTCTTCGATATTTAACCCTCTCAGTTGTTCACTAATTGCTTGTAGGTTTTCCATTGCTCGGAAGACCTATATCCTAAGGTCTTGATCTATATCAGCTAATGTTGTGGGTAGATTTGGTTGAGGCACTATTGGTTCAAATATATATTCTCTAGGCTCTCTAGGTCCTATGATTGTCATACAAAGTGATTCAACTTTTAACTAAAATTAATAAACTAATTGTGAAAGATGTATTTACACTATGCATGTATTCTTCTATTTTTGTATTTTCGATGACGTATTTTGATGAATTTAAAGAGCAACTACTCTAATATATTTAGAAAATGGACAACTAATCTAGTAACAGAATTAAAACAAAAAAAGTAGCCTGGTGTGGCTATTTGCCTGTGCAGTTGTGATTTTATCCTAAATATCCAAGCAACTAATTATTTTAAATTGAAAGACTCTCGATCCTACCTCGAAGTGAGGAATGAATCATAGTTTCTCAGAAACTATCAATCCCCACAGCTTCCTTGGCGATATCGAGCGTGAACTTTTGACCGAAATAAAATAATTCACTAATCTATTTGATACGTTATGAACTTCAGAACTTTGATAAATTTCTCAAACATGGCATTTACTGAAATAGTGGTAAATCTAGTTGTGTGTGACTTCGTCCCTCGGTGTGATCTCCTTATTCCTTCATGTTCTTCTCAATCCAAAAGCGTGTATATGATAACATCAATAGAAGAAGGTTTTGAACAATGGTAGCTTTGGATATAGACCGAGATACAATGTCAAGGAGATGGATAATGCAAGTGAACATAGCTTAACTATGCAATTCCTAATGCGGGATTTATTGTGGGAATACAACAAAAATATGCCGAGAGTTCTTGAAATTATCCTTTGTGACGAATGTAACCTATAACTCTAATGGATTCCAATCTACAAATGAAACTAGTTTACTCTAAACTCGACTTGCATGACAATGATGAAGCAAGATCAAACAAGAAGATCGAAGGACCTCTAAACAAGAAAGGAAAACTAACAATGGAAGCAACACATGAAACTATGGGAATTTGAATTGAGAAATTCAAAAGACCTAATAATAAATTGAGAAGGAGAGGGGCCATTTGTTTGAAAACAAGTTGGCTATTTATAGAAAATGCATTTACCAGAGGGTAGTTCCCAATTGAACTCTTTTACTATAAACAAAGGAAAACACTATTCATAGGGCGGCCAAAACATAAATGCAAAGCAAAGTAGCTGAAGAATACGGGTAGAAATTGAAGATTTACATTTGACGTGATTGTCGGAACTTTCTAGAAAACACGAATAGGACCGCCGCCATGCATAGGCAGGCGGCGGTCTCATCACTGAAGACCAAAATGCAAGAAAAAGGGGGCAGAGGGAAAAACAAAGCATGTGGAGGCCGAGCGAGGCATACGGGATACAAATGTATACTTGGCAAGCTTTTTTGGATCCCAAACACCTTGCGAGGAGACCTGTATCATCATTGGGGTATGTGTAACATCTTTCCGTAGATGCAATACCCTACAATTTTGGGTACGTACAGTTACACTCCTTGTAGTAGTTAATCCATTTGTGTAAAGTATGGGTTATTTTGATTACAAATGTTGTAAAATGATGCTAATAATGAGACCATGGTGCGAGGTAAGATTAAATCATATAAGAATAAAACAAGATTTGAGGTTAGGAATAATGCTCTCTTGAATTCCTTATGGTATATTTAAGCTTTAACTTTTTTTGTTAATGATGGATACAAATTTTTCTTGGTGGGACTAGGCATTTGAGCCAATATAGAGTCCACTAAAAATAAAATAAAATAAAATAATGTCATGTAAATTATTAATTGACTCAAACTAAATTTGGAACTAAAACAACCATAGACGAGAACAATTTTGTTTCTTATGGAAAGAATTTTATAAGAAAGGGAAGCTTGAACCTTCACCTCCTTTGATGTGTATTATTTTCCCTCGACAACTTTTGGTTGGTCCCATTGCATAATGAGGGTAAAATTAAACGAAAACTAACATATTTTGAGAAACAAACCTTTAGCATAAGAACGAGAGAATTAGGAACTTTGTATGTAATTGGAAATATGGAATTTAATTATGTAAGTTATGGAGATTGTCATAAGGGATAAAGAGAAAACTTAAATGGTCAAACAATAAGTTGAATGTGAAACGAATTTAAGAACCTGTAGGTGGAAAAAGGAAAAAATTATCCTTGCATAATAATGTTCCTAGAATGCTAATCGTAATTAAGATGTAATCATGGTAATGATGTGTGTGGGTTTGCCAATCCTTGGGTCCCTTTTCTTGTTGTTGGGTCATTGCTAGCATTCATTCATTGGGGAAAGTGTGGCATCGACATGTATATGGTGTTTTCATGTGTCTATGTGAGTCGATGACTTATGTAAGTGTCGTATGTGTTGTTGAGTTTTCCTTACTTGGAGCCCTTGTGGCATTTTGTAGTGAGCAATGTAAGTTAAAAAAAATTATCCTAGTATTTTACTGTTGTATTTGTGTGTGTAAAATGTGGGCATTACATATGGTATCAGAGCAAGGTTTCATGCTCTCGAACCTCTGGGAAAGATTGGAGTAGTGATGATTTTACATGGTGGTGGTGATGATTGGAAGATTAATGTGAACAATGTGGTTATTGTGACCTTATTGAAGCACATGTGGTGCATGTCACTTAGTGCATATTTGTTATCATGTTGATGTGCTTGTGATGAGAGTATTCACTCTCTTTTTCATGGATTCAATGAGGAATTTAGTGTGATGTGCCACCCTTGTTGTGTGTGAGAAATATTGTTATTGTGGATTGCAGAGTGTTGGAACATTTTGGCATTATGTGATATGAATGTGTATTGATGTATTGCATGAAAAAATTGGTGTAAAGTGAATCGATTTTATCGTGATGTCATCACCGTATTGTGATGAGTTGTGTGCATCGCCATGTTGTCTTGCGAATTGACTATATGTTGTAAGGTTAGACATTGTGTTCCTCATACGTATAATTCATGTAATATGTGATGGTTCATGTCATGATTTAGGGGCATATGGTGAGTGTATGATCCCTAGTGTACAATGATTGCACTTTGGGTGCAAAATGTGGTAATGTGATGTATCATAACTCATGAGAGTAATGATTTTGTTATACTATATATATATATATATATATATATATATATATATATATATATATATATATATATATATATATATATATATATACCATGTGTAAGACACTATGGTTAATTTGTGTGAATCACCATTGTGTTAGTGATATAATTATGTGTTATGTTGTGGACCCTACACTAACTAACCCTAAGGGATATTGGTAAAATGTGTATGTTTGAAGTGAGGAAATGTGTACCATTGACCAGTCACTCAATCCGAGTACGAGATAGGAAGTGGAGCCTTACATAGGCTGAAAACCACTTTGTTCGTTTAGTATGAATGGCACTTACACAACGGGTGTCATGCATATTGTGTTTAGTGCACAAATTAGGCTCAATAGATGGCGAAATGTACTCTTTTCTGTCTCCTAATATGGTTATCTTATGGATTCAACCTATGTGATTTTGACTATGTTGATCCTTGTGGGAGTATGGAGGGATGATTTAGGCGAGATTATGATGGTTGCATTATTTGATATACTCATTTACTTTACATTTATATTTCTACGGCTTGAGGCTTAATGTCCAAGAGCCAACAACTCGATCAGTACCCCTTTGGTGGTGGTATGAGGCCAAATAGTGATTGTAATGTGTTATTTTTCAATATGAATTTTATTCTTAATTTGTTTATTATCTCTTTTCATGTCGGAACCAACTGCAGCTTTCTTGATTGACATGTTCTTATATTTTGAGCATTTATTTGGTTGTTGCATTAATATTCAGATTTTACACTAACCATGGCTAATTAGCCTTTTTTTTTCTTAGTTTTAAACTTTCTTTTCATCTTTAAAAGTTTTATAGCCTAGCCCAAATCTTGGGATTTTTTTCCACTTAGCATTTGTGATAGATTGTTATGTTGGTTCTAATGTTGTAATGTGTTGGAATAGGGTCATGGGATTCACCATGGAGTGGTTGAACCTATGGGCCCGCTTTATTGTATGGGGGTACGCCCCAAGGAGGTCATAGTGTCATGTAGTTTTTGAACTATAGGCCACTACACCACTTGGGTGGGGGTGACGGCTCTATGTGCTCAGGGCCATAGGGTGATCCGAACTCATTAAAAGGAGAAAGGAGATGGGGTCTCTATGGTTGAGTGACCCGATATTCTTGATGGCACTCTTTGGTTGAGTGACCCAATATTCTTTATGGAACTCTATGATTGAGTGACCTGATATTCTCGATGGCACTCTATGGTTGAGTGACCTGATATTCTTGATGGGGCTCTATGGTTGAGTGACCCGGCTTGGTTTTGGCACTATGATTCTTTCTCTTTGGGAGGTATATGGAGTTATTTTGTGATGCTTTGGGAGATAGATGGAGATTGTTTTGTGATGTCTTGTGATGTGTGGAGTTAGTATAGTGAGTTATGTGTACTCTTGTGAGTCTTGTTACACATTGTTATGATTGAGGCTTGACTCTCCCCTTGGTTGGTATGGACTATTGGATATTATCTTGGCACTATGTTGGTACAGTCATGGATTTTTGGGTCATGTGATACCCGTTGTATATGTATCAACATGATGATTATGTGTGTCACCATATGTGTGTATTGCATCTATGTCTATGACATAATTGTTGGAAATACTTTGCTATGTGGAGTATTGGTTATCATTCCATGGAGGAATTAAAGGTCTTGTGATGTGATACAATCATGAAAGTATGTAGCAAGATGTTTCATGGGTCATTTGTGATGTGTTGAGTTTTGTGTGACACCTTGAGGCCAATTACTATTGGGTAACCATGAACATAAGATAATTAAAAAAATCTAAACAATGAGTATTAAGATTTGAGATTAAAAGTACTATAAATGAAAATATTAACTAAGTAATAAGGTAAACTAGAACTATCAATCTTCACAGAACATTAAGAGTTTATGAAATTGCAAAAACTTTCTTGACTTCCCTATGATCATGTTCGATGACCAAGATCTTATCTCTAGAAGGAACTTTTCGTGCGTTAGCTTCCTTCATTTTTATCCATTTTTCTACCCTTGGTGTTGTGTCACATTGATTTACGATGCTCTTATAAGGGGAGGAAAATGTAGTGCCAACAAGGACAACTTTTTTAATAAAAAAATGAAAATAAATTTTGGAAGTGTGCTTTGGAAAGATGAGGGGATTGATGGGATGACACATGGGCTCTCGGACAAAGATATGGGCATCCTATGTATCTGGAGCTGTCATTATCATTACCGCACAATAATTTTAGAACTTTATTTGGGATTCTATGTGTAGATCACATGAAACCCCGAGAAAAATAAATTATCTTTGTTTGATAGTGCAGTGCACTAGAGACATGGTTATCCTCTTGAGATAGCCTCTCACTGTTCTTCTATGTGCATACAATCCTTCAACCTAATCAGTTCACCCTTCCCGCATACTCCCATCTTGCATCAAAACGCTAGCTCTGAGGTACGGTTTGGACATCCATCAAAGCATAATAGATAAAGGATCTTTCAGACGTTGCAGTTGGAAGTGATCTAGTAGGTATCTTTGAAAACATGGAAGCAAGCACTTGACTTAGTAAATCTGTTTTGCCCAAAATGCCTGAAATAAATGTGGCTCATGGACTGCAATGATAACAGGTTATGCATAAATCGGGTTTGGCTAAAGAATGGTTTTGAAACTTTCAAGTAAATGCATTCGTAGGTGTAAATCCTCTTGCCCTTTGCCAAATTCCTCCTATCCTGTGCCAAAATGAAGATTTGTCAGATGTTTGGTTATAAGTGCCTTATAGTCATGTACAAATAATGGGGAAGCTTACATAAGGCAAGTCATCTATTGGGTGAAACACATCAGAGAGAGGTGGTCTAATGGAACACGTCATGACCATGTAAGCTTCATTTTTGTTTTATTTTAAAACACAAGTTGGAAGGTTTAATGGAAAAGGGTTGTAAATACTTCAATGGCATAAGTCTTTATATAGCATTCCACCCGAATCAAATATTATGTCTACTTGGTTAACATTCCTTGTGGTCTCAAGCTATCTTGAGGGGAATCTAAACTTATCATCAACACACTAGTCAAACATATGGTGGTTGTGTTTTTTTGGTACCCTTGAATAACACATAAGAATACAGAGTTACAATAATTTACAACAACTCTTCCTTTGAGCTAGATTGTCATAATGTTGTAACTTATTTTATTTTATCAAACATCTATGCATAAGTGCACAGGTCAGGTGGGGGTTCGAATGGTAAGGAAATCAATGAGGGATAGAAGGAATTAATCCTCTACCGCCATAGTGATAAGTTGGAAATTGCATTTGGATTGTTAATTCATTCCCTGGGACAACCAATGGAGTTTTCAATAACCTCCATGTATGTGTTGACTACCATACTTCAACCAACTTTATCTCCAAGATCACCTTTAAGACTAGAAATTGACTCTTCCCACTCCTTTTAGTTCCAGCTTATTAAGATATCTTAATATGGGTCGTGGTGTGCAAGATGGGTCTGTCCAAAAGGTCTTCAAAAATTTGAATCAAATGCCATTAGAAGGTGTAAAGTGAGACTCAACATGCTTGGCCAACACACTCTCTTCTTGTCTGAAAATGAGAGCTTCAAGGAAAGGGTGTTTAGTAAGGAACTTCATTACCGTAAAAGCTTTACGAGATATGCGTTAACATCCCGCATACCCCGATTAGCCCCGCGTGCTTTGTTTTCCTATTTTTCCCTCTTTTCTTGGCTTTTGGTCTTCAAGGATTTAAACCGCCGCCCTTAAGGGCGCGGCGCCTGACCGCCGCCTAAGCAGGGCGGCCAGCGGTCTCGTAACCGCCGCCCGAGCAGGCGGCGGTCCTGTGCGCGTTTTCCGAACGCTCTTTTGACGCGACCCGCGTGAAATATCACGACTCCAGCTTTTCTTGCCGACTTGAGCATGCATTAATGTTTTTGGTCCCCTGAATAGTGTTTTTCTTTTGTTTAATGTTTAAGAGTTCAGTTTGGATTTGATTTTTGGGTGTTTGAATTCCTATAAATGCATGGTTTGTGCACATGCAAATGGCCCTCATTCTTGTTTTTAGAAACTCATCACTTTCAAGTAGTTCGGGCCCCTCTTCTAGTTTGCTTAAGTTTGATAGCATAGCTCATTTCATACTTCATTAGTATTGTGTTGCATCTGGTAAGCCACATATCCAACTTGTGCAAGTGCAGACATTATTTGGGCCACCATTTTCACTCCAACTTTCATGTTTTCAGTGCTATGTCCCTTTAGTTTGCTTAGGATTGGTAGTATAGTTTGTTGCAGGTTTGTTTTAGCTTTGTGTTGCTGTTGGTAAGCCACAGATCCAACTTGTGCAAACAGTATTATTGTTTTGGAGTAAAATAGTCTAGGCAGCCATTAAAGTTGCAGGTTTTGCTCTTCATACAGACTAGTCTCGTGTTCGGACGCTTTTTGTTGCATGATTCGCAGAGACCCCGCTAGGAATTGCATAGGCCAAGCTCTCAGACTCTTGCGCTATCCCTCTCCTATCCGCATTCTATTCTCGTCTCGCATTCTCAAGGCATGTCCATCGATCCAAATATCTATTCCTCGCTGATGCAAGCATTCCATGCTTTTCGGATTCACGTGAGCACAAAGAACGAAGAGATCATACTGAGGGGACAAGAACACACACACCGTCGGATTCGCCACTGTTCTGCGAAATCCAGGTTCCATCTTTCAAAAGTTTTAGTTAGAATTTATCAAATAACGTAGTTAATCATTTTATTTCAGTTATTTCTATTCTCGATATTGCCAGGGAGGTTGTGGGGATTGATAGTTTCTGAGAAACTATGATTCATTCCTCACTTCTGAGGTAGGATCGAGAATCTTGCAGATAGATTAGTTATTTCGTTGTTTAGAATAGATATACAAAATTGCACAGACAAATAGCTACAATCGGCTATTTTGTTTGTTTTACGTTGTTAGTTTAGTTGTCAATTCTAAATATTTTAAATAGCTGCTTTCTTATAAATTGCCAGAAAATACAAAAAGAAATTATATATGCTAGAAGTGCACTTAGATTTTACTTTATTATAGTTTGTTTCATTACTGCTTTTGCATGACAATTACGGGACCTAGGGAGCCCAGGGAATACATTTTCGAGCCAATTGTGCCCCAGCCCAATACCGTAGTGGCAATAACTGATATTGACCAAAACCTTAGGATACAAGTCTTCCAAACAACAACAGACTTCCAACAGATCAGGGCACAGTTGAGAGGGTTAAACATCGAAGACGACCAAGCACATCTGTTTTGGTCAAATCAGCCAAACTACAGATTACCCTAGAAAATACCCACATGACTGTAGAAGGGCTCGAAAGAGAACAAACATTCGGGTGTGATCCTTTAGTTCCACAGCCAGACGCTGGAGACACCCTAGTAGATATAGATACCAGCTTAAGAATCCAAGTTGCGATAACACCTGTAAGGTATTCTGAGAAGATCGCACAACTGTTGGTTCTAAACATAGAAGCTGAAAAAGCTTACGACTACTGGATACTAGGAATCAGAACTTGATCTCCCGTATGACCATAACGGGACCGCAACAACCAAGAGTCTATGGTTGTGATCCACAGATCCCACAGCCTAACGAGTCCATAAGAGAATTAGACATAGACACTGGCCTACGTAAATTAGTATTTCAGTCTACTCCGATTCCACCTCTCATCATTCAACAGTTATCCCTACTAGACACAATAACCAACGAAACTAGAGAATTTTGGACTAGGCCAGAGAATCGTCCATAGAGTTGACTATATCCACCATATGACCCTATCAGGAGAAATACACGAAACCATCCCGGGTCATTTTCCACGCATCCCACAACCCATAGATCGAATCACGCCAGAGCTCGATATTGATTGGAGCCTTCGAGCAGTCATCCTCGCTGATCGATCTATCACACCAGTCCAAGTTAGAAGGGCCTTCTTTGCTTTAGATTCGCAAATACCATTAGTGCGTGTCGAAGACATTAGACTGCCTAACTAGTTTGCCTGCGCATTCTACCCACACCGGCTGTCTCGGCACGACCTCGGGAGGTCGGGTACGCAGAAGAGTTACTTGTTGATTCTCAAGCTCACCTGTCACTTTTCCGACGTACAAAATTGGTGAACCCGACGTGAAACAAACAATTCTTTCACCTTCTCTTTGAGAAGTTTCATCTTCTCCAAATCACCTTCGCTCCTTCCCATTATTCTGCGGGTATTCATATACCCCCCGAATATGTCGGGATTCGATGCATACGGCAGACCCCTCTTGGGTCTTGAGGCATACTACGCCCAACAGAATAGGCAGTCATCACCCTCACTCTCAATGTGGGGCGACAACTATTCAACTAATCAGTTGTCAACACAAACACCAAGGACTAGATATAACTCATCCTTCCAAACAGAGGGGTTGGAGCAACTTGCTCAAACACAAACAGAACCTTCAGGCTCGAACAATATGACATTAACTGGAGAGTCTGCTTCATCTCCTCAGGTATTACTCAGACCGCCTATTAGTAGACAGTCAGATCCATACTCAGTTCTAGATGACGAGTACTCAATACATTATCCTAGGAGTGAACAACGCTCTCAAGGCATGTACCCACCTGTAGGAACTTTACAGATACAGCCCGAGTTCTCTCCTCAAGAAAATTCCCCTATGCCATCACGTATGGAAAATACTCTCAGAGAAACTTGGCAAGATAGCAATCAGTTCATGACAGGCTATCACATGCCTATACAACACCAGGATATACAACAAACGCCACCAAGGCACAATATCGTGGCTTCGCCGAACGAAGTCATTTCAACTCTAATAGAAAAGGTTAGAGGATTAGAACTTGCCCAAGCAAGTCAAAATTCGAGAATCATACAAACAGGGAGTTCCAATCCTCCGCACCATCCTAGCCAAGTAGATCTCCTCACAGGAGTAGGCACGTTAGGTATGACTCCTCAATATTCGCAACAAGTGCCAACTAGACCCACTATCGCTAGCACTGTTCCTCCTGGTCCAGTACAAAGCAATCCATTCCTGGATAGTACACCTTCGTACTTAAACATGTACTCCAAATCGCCACAAGGAGATATGTACTCATCCCCCGGCATGTTTGCTCCAACGCAGGGACCTCCTTATGCCCCTGCCAACGCGTATGTTATGCCATATCAACAACCCGTTCCGCCACCACCTCCTCAACAGGCACCATCAATGGTTGAGACGTATGCAATAGGGACTTATTCAGAATATTTAAAGGAGCCCTTAGATTTCGCCATACGAAGCGTTATGCTTCCAAGGCCTCTTCCCGATTTGCCCAAATACAAAGGAGAAGGAGATCCGAATGCGCATATCAAAGCTTACGCTACAGCCATTCGAGAATTACTCCATGGGATGGGGTTGTTGCTAAAATATTCCCCAAAACGCTGGAAGGCATTGCCCTCGATTGGTATTACAGAATACCCGAGGCTTCCATACATTCATTCAAACAACTCGTGTCTGAGTTCATCAAAGCCTTCGACATGAACAAACTACTAAGGACAGGAATCAGGGAGTTCTTGCACATCAAGCAAGAACATAACGAGTCTGTCGCCCATTTCATCCAAAGGTGGCGCACAGTCCTTTATTCCTCGGCAAGCGCTCCAAACATGGATCAGATGGAGCTATGCGATTTATTCCTTCATTCTCTTAGCAGAGAAGTGAAGGAAGAAGTCCAGAAGTTCCCACTAAGGACTTATGACGAGGTACTTGAGAGCGCTCTGCGAATTGATCAGGCAGCGATAGATAGTGGCCGTAAGACGTATGGAGCAAACGGGAGGTTAATCACCTCTACTCAAAATACTACAACCACCACAAGCGTCAATCAAGGACCCAAAATCCTTAACAAAAATCGTGGGGTAACAACAGATGGGGTAACTGACCAGCCCAAGAGGGTAAATGTCGTTAATACTCCGTCACAAACAAACAACCAAAGAAACAACAATTTTACCCCGACGATCAATACGGTGGATTTTAATAATCCACAACAACAACAACGGCGAAATCCCATACAAGGACCAAGCCAAAACTCCTTTGGTTATCAAAACCAAAGTCAAAACCAGAAACAACAATTCCAAAACTTTAGTCCTAATAGGCAACAGTTTGATCGGAATTTTAGGCCACAATACACACCAAACCAACAAAACGGGAATTACAACCCCAATTCTTATTGTGGTTTCCATAAAATTCAAGGGCATGACACTAGAACGTGTCGTGATTACAACAAATTCATGCAACGCTTGCCAAATGAGCAAAAACAATTCTTTATGGATATGTTCTTAACAGATCCTACGTCACCAACGGCAAATACCTTCGCAGGGGCAGTTTCCCCTCAGAATGCCCCTCTCAAGATCTTTAATGATCCACTCCCAAATCATGATAACGATAGGTTGAAACCAGCTGGAACAAACAAAGGTGCAATAACAGGAAACAACGATCACGAGGCCTCAACCTCGCTAAATCCGTTAGTCGCGCCACAACTAGGAAGTCAACCACGACCTAAGGTAGTTGGATTAGTAGAGTTAGACTCCGAATTACCCGTTGAAGCAATTACGAGAACACGAGAGTATTTCTCTCAACCAAGTCCAAGCCACCTGCCGGAAACAGATAACATCCAGCAAATCGTAGCAAAACCTATGGGTGCTTACGATCTAATTAATGATCTAACAAAAACCTTCTCGCATATTTCATTCCTTGATTTACTAAAGAATTCCCCTGCTCACAGGGCTGCTCTTTTAGAGGCGTTAGGTTTGGGTCATTTAGTTAGTATCACTCCACCACCGGAAGCGCAAGTAAATCATATAGACTTTGATGTTTATCCACCGGGACAGGCGGATAGGGATGTTGAATTCATATTCGAAATAAGTAAAATGCCTACAGATGCTGAGATCGCACGCCGAGGCGATCCAGCCCTACACTTGCAAGTACAAGTTTATAATAACTATGTAAAACGGGCAATGGTTGATGACGGGGCTGCAGTTAACATAGTCCCTTTCTCTTTTCTCCAAAAATTGGGATATGGAGAAACAAACTGTTCTACTACACGAAATACCTTAAGAGGCTACGATAGCCTTAAAGCCACGTCGATAGGAACCATAATACTACCGGTCACTTTGGGACCTAAAACAATCCTGACTGAGTTTTATATTATAGATCGGGAAACTAACTATAATATGATCCTCGGCCGACCATGGATACATCGAATGAAGGCAATCCCTTCCACGCTATTTCAAGAAGTAAGATTCTTACATCTGGGAAAGGTATTTGTAGCCAAAGGTGATCCAAAGCCGTTTGACGTACACCTAGCTGATTTAAAGAAAAGACCAGGTATACACTCAGAATTCGAACTTCCAACAAACCAACTTAACAAACCCTCTGACCCAAAGCCAGAGGAAAAGTTGATACCTACGACGGATCTTGAAACTACCAACATAGCCAAAACAATTCCAACCCCTAAAGGTAAAACTAAAGAGATAGTATCATTAGGGACTACTGCGAAGATCGTTGAGTTGATAGAACAAGATTCACCAATGTTCTTACCATTCGATTCAGTAGGTATCGGATTTTCCCTAGGTGTTGGTTCCTTGCCAGCAGAAGATCTCTGTATGGTAGAAGTAGAGTGTGCAAACACAACAGATACACCTACATCCATACTCCCGGCTAAGTATTGGACTCTCCATTTCGATGGAGCTAAATGCCGTTATGGAGCGGGGGCAGGTATAATTCTTACCTCGCCCGAAGAGAAGGTCCTCCCATTCTCTTTTAAATTAAACTTTGAATGCACAAACAACAGCGCTGAGTACGAAGCCCTCCTCCTTGGCCTTACCTTAGCCAAAAGAATTGGTATTGATAATATCAGAGTTTTAGGAGACTCGCAAGTGGCAAACCAAGTTTCAGAGGTATATGAAACTAAAGCCGAACACTTGCAACTTTACAAAAACGCTGTATTAGATTTAAGCAAGGCGTTCAACTTCATATCCATTGAAGCAATCCCGCGAGAAAAAAATCTTCTCGCCGATTCAATAGCAACCTCAACATCACGTTTTACTCCAAACAATGAGCTAGAAGATACTCATTTCACGGTATCCATTCGTAACGAACCATTAATAAAAACAATGATGGATCCTCTTTCAAACGGAAGTAAATCTACCGTCCTAGACCATGTTGGAAATGATGCGGCTACTTTGGATTACTTAAATGCCTTTGCAGCACTACATCTCTCCTATCACACGCTAGATTTATCTCTGATCCCGCATTCATCTTCCTACTTCGGAAATCCCGTAATGAATCTTCCCTCACAAAAAGAACCTAATATATACGTGGTGGAAAACGGGGATGATATAGATCTACCTCCGGCACCACCTGAGTTCGAAGAGGGTAATGCCTCTTTAATTGAAGAAACAATCGATGTCAATATCGGAACGGAAGATGAACCAAGAATTTTAAAGTTAGGTTCTTCGTTAACCCCAGAGGAAGTGGAAATACATACTCAGGTTCTCAAAGAACATCAAAAGGCATTTGCATTTAATTACAAAGAGATGACAGGAGTCGCACCCCACATTGCGGTACACAACCTCGTCACTAGATCAGATGCAAAGCCAATTAAACAAAAATCAAGACCCATGAAGCCCAAAGTAGCCCTCATGGTAAAAGAGGAGGTAATAAAACTCCTCCAAGTAGGATTCATCAAGCCAGTTGACTACTCCCAATGGGTATCTAACATCGTTCCCGTTCTCAAGAAGAATGGAAAGATACGCATCTGCATAGATTTTCGAGACATCAACAAAGCATGTCCTAAGGACGACTTCCCATTACCATCCATGGATGAAGACGCTTACAGAGAAGCACGTCTTTCTCAATTAGAAAGCCTAGATGAAACTAGGTTAGATGCTGAACAACGACATAGAGTCTATGCCGACCGGATGTGCCGGCAGTACAACAAGAAGGTCTATGAACGTGACATATACGAAGGTGACCTAGTTCTAAGGTTAGACAGCCGGATCGACAAGAAGACCGGCGAGGGAAGGAAATTCCGGCCCAAATGGTTGGGCCCATACCGAGTCATGAAGGACTACGGAAATGGTGCATACCTCTTATGCACGCTAGAAGGTGAGGAGTTTGGCGAAACAGTCAATTCTCTCCACCTCAAGCGTTTCTACGCGTAAGCAGCTAACGCTACCTATATAACTATCTACATCGCATTTTCATATAAATTAGGATCATTTTGTCCACTTGTTCTTACACAAATTGTGATCAGGGAATCTATTCTCAAAGCAACTTATTTCAAACTCGTGATGTTTCTGGCATAAAGTTCTTTAATCATACTTCTCCGTCTTCAATATCATCAATCAACTCAGAATCTTTTATCAAACAAAATCAGACATGACGAAGTCCTAATGGTAACCATACCAAGCTCTGCAAGTTTGTTCTCACTTTGGTTTCTTCTTAGGATAGGTGTCTTGCCTATGGTCTGTTCTAGAAGCTTCATGGTGTCACATCTGTCCCATATGCACATCTCTTTGGAAATAAGAATATACTGACATTTTACTCAAATAGACAAGTCAAGAAGTGATTAAACAGAAAATTTTATTTTACACATTTCCTTGCCCCACCAACCTTCGGTGATGAGCTTGCGTCTCTTACTAGTGACGTAGGGTTGGGAAAGGATGGAAATGCCCTTACTCGCCTATGCCTTGCCCACGGTGATAAACCCATGTTTCTTACAGGTAGCATGGGGCAAAGTGTAGGGGGTCCTCTAAACAAAGTAAATGTTAAAAGGTCATAAACAATCAATTCAAACTTTGAGTCAATAACGAATGAATCAGATGTTCAAAAATTCCAAGAGAGTTAAAAATCCTAAAAACCCAGATTTTGTCTACTATGTGGCCATCTACGGGTCTAAGTCTGGATAAACCGCAAAGCAAGTTGCATCCAAAACTATGAAGTCATTCAGGTAGAATAAGCTTGTAGTTTTTATTTGGTTCCACCAAAGCTTCGTCTGTCTTTCGTCACTATCACTTCACCATATTCCATAACTTGCGCCCTTCGCTCTCTTGGTGATGAGCCCTCGCATCCTACTAGTTGCGTGGAGTTAGGAGTGGGGCAAGTTAATCTGTTCATCATACTGATTATTTTCATCACTTTGCCAAAACAAATCATGAGGTACCCAAATTGCTCACAGAAACTAAGATTTAAGATCACAATATATCTACAAAATCATGTATCAGCATCATGAAACACAAAAAGAAAGCAAACATTTGCATCATCTGTTTTCCATTGCATACATTCTAGAAAGCATATAATACATACATCATAGTATACACGAAGCAGTTGGAAATAAAGAAAGTAGAATACAAATGACAAGTTTTGATCCAAAACCGACGCATATATATAAATAATCAAAGTTTATATACAATGCCATCATGCACTAGGCATGGTCAAAACGCTCAAAGAGCCCGTAATACACAAAAGAATCTAAATACAAATACAGAAAGCCAAGTGGCCTCTCAACCCCTGCGCGATCCCGCTGAAGGTGCGCGCCCTCGCCTAGGACTCCGGCTACGCTGGCGCTCTGAATGGACGGAGGGCTCGGGGTCCCTAGGGGCAGTCGTAGTCTCGCCATGAGAGCGGCTCCTCATAAGACGCTCGGCTGTCCTATAGCCTGCCAACTCTGTACGGAGAGTTGACACCATCTTGGCCACATGCCAAACGGGAGCAAAGACGTCAGTGTGCCTGCCGGCTGCTGAGGGCTCTCCGGCATCCACAGATAACTCCGCACGGGTCTTATCCATAGGGATCATCAGAGAATCGACGCAAACCCTACGGATTAGATCCCGCCACTCATCAACAGTCTCTGCAAAGCAAAGAAAGAAAAATGAATTAGGAACTAGGCAAGAGGTTAAAGTGTACACAATACAAATATAAGGAGAGTTAACATTCAAAGACAAATCCTAAAACAAACAAGCATTGAAAGGAGGAGAGGATAACTTACTCGGATCACCAGGCCTCCAAGATGGGTCGCCAGGGCCAGGACCCGCTGCAGATGCCGCTGCCGACTGAGGAGCTGCTCCTGTAGTTGGGGCAACATGGCGCCCCGCAACGGACTCATCATCTCCACCATGGCCTCGGGAGAGTGGCTCCTCAGATGCCACGGTCTCTCTCTCTGCACTCTCCTCCTCCCTCTCTGCCCGCAGAATGTCCTGAGTATCATGCCACTCAGGATCGCTCTCGTCCGTCTGCTCCTCTGACCCTCCCTCTGTGTGCTCCTCAGAATCGGAGTCAATATCTATGGGGTCGTCACTGCTATGAGCAGGACCTGCAGCAATCTGAAGTAATGGTGCCTGAGGCGCACCAGCTCTCCCTCTGGCCCGAACTATCCCCCTGGCTGTAATAGGAATGCCAGGGGTAACCACTGTCCAACCACGGCCTCTAGGCCCCCCTCTAGCCTCTCGGACTGATCTATAAACAGGTGCTACTGGAGGAAGCATAGCCGCGTATGGGAGGCCAAACTGCTGAGGAACCCTGCTGAAGGGGTGTACCTCTACCCGTCCCACACGATCGATAAGCTGCCCTGTGATAGAGCAGGAGACCAATGTCGTGGTCTCCTCTCCCCATATACCGGCCATAAGCTGGTACGGTGTAGCCTCCATGTCTGCCGTGGTAAGGGTGGCTACTGGCTGGTGAGGTGCTCTGAGCACTGACATATCTGACCATCGGGCTGCCCTCACCGCCCCGGGATCTGCCACCTCCACGCCTCTGCCATACGGAATGAAGCGCTCATACACCCAACTCATGACTAGAGTGGGGTGGCTCAAGGACTGTCCCTGCAATCGGACCACCCTGTATAAGTCATGGTAGGTGGTCCCCAAAATATCCGCGCCCCAGGCGTATTTCCGGCCATGTCCCTCTATCTGTGCAATGATGGGGCCCCAACAATATAATAAGGTGTCCCCTCCCTTGTCCCCGATGAGTCTCGAGGCAAGGATCCCCATAATAGCCTGTCGAAAGATAGGGATGGGCAAAGAAGGAATGGATCTGACTCGCACTCCCTTCTTCGGCCCCGTGGAAATAGCTGCATCTCCCATATAACCAGCCCACTGAGCTATCTGTGCCCTGGAACCAGCTGTCTCTAAGTGTGAGTCTCCTCCCAATAATCGGGACCCCCAGGATGCGGTAAACATCCTCCAAAGTGATGGTCCACTCACCACGGACCCCTGGCAGTCGGAAGGTGTTCCGATCTGCATCCCAATATGAAAATAGGTCACAAAGAATGTGACTGGATGGAGCAACGTGGGGCACACGCGATATACGCAATATGCCGGCCCTCTGCAATGTGTCCTCCTCATCTGCTGAGAGGGCATCCAATACCCCGGGCAGCCAGTCACACTCTCTCTCCCGGCTCCATCTAATGTACTCCTCCTTCGCCTACATACACCCAAAAACACACAAGGAAGAGTAAGTTAGTATCTAAACAATATCAAGAGAAGCATAAAAACACGTACAAATGCTAAAAATGCAAGTACAAGCTTTCAAAATAGGTTCTTTTGCATTCTGTTCAGAACCGCCGCCCTGAGCAGGGGGGCGGTTTTGTAACCGCCGCCTTAAAGGCGGCGGTCTCGTGACAGCCACCGCCTTGCATATGTGGGGCGGCAGAACCGCCGCCCGTCTGTGGGCGGCGGTCGCGGTCCGAAAACCCGCGCGGGTTTTTAGGCTTAAAAAGCCCAAAAAATGCAAAAAATGACCATTTTTATCAAAAATGGGGCCTACCCAGTAGGCGCCCCCCCTAGATGGACCCTTTAAACCAAACATTTTCGAAAATAACCCCCCCATTGCAAAGAATTTAACATTTCAAATCAGAAGGGGGAAAAACACAAGATTGAAGAAAACCAACCTGTGATCTCGCGGGGTGGCGTTCCGCACGTGGAGGCATGATCTCTATCTCACTGCGGACGTTTTGACTCTACTCGTGTGAGAAACCGTCACCGTGGGTCCCAGAGCTCGAAATCAACCAAATCGACTCGCGCAAATGAATAGGAAAATGGGCCCACTTTCATATATATAACGCCCGATTCGTTTTAAAATATCTTTTCACAGTTCTGAGCACCGACGGAGGTAAGTTTCTATCCTCGCACAAATGGTACGTCCTCTTTCTCTATTATTTTAACGTTTATTTTCCAAATTATTGTATCTATCTGCATTTGAGTTCTCTTTTCATTTCGCAGGTAGCGGGAATTTTGGACGGCGACATTTCAACACACGGGCGTGTAAGGTATAACTTCTAACTTCCCATTTCGGGACGGCCATACTCGGACCCACCGTTTTACGCCTCTTCATGGCTAAAACGCTTCTCCGAGGGGGCAATATGTACGTACCCAAAATTGTAAGGTACTGTACTGCGGAACGATGTAATAAGTGCCCCAATGATGATACAGGCCTCTTCGCAAGGTGTTCGGGATCCAGAAAAGCTTTACAGATATGCGTTAACATCCCGCATACCCCGATTAGCCCCCGCGTGCTTTGTTTTCCTTTTTTTCCCTCTTTTCTTGGCTTTTGGTCTTCAAGGAAAAACCGCCGCCTTAAGGGCGGCGGTCTGGCGGTTCACAGGCCCAGACCGGCGGTTCAGCGCCCTAAAGGGCGGTCCAGAACGCCGCCCCGAGCAGGGCGGCCTGTGCGCGTTTTCCAGAACGCTCTTTTGACGCGACCCGCGTGAAATATCACGACTCACCAGCTTTTCTTGCCGACTTGAGCATGCATTAATGTTTTTGGTCCCCTGGAATAGTGTTTTTCTTTTGTTTAATGTTTAAGAGTTCAGTTTGGATTTGATTTTTGGGTGTTTGAATTCCTATAAATGCATGGTTTGTGCACATGCAAATGGCCCCTCATTCTTGTTTAGAAACTCATCACTTTCAGTAGTTCAGTCTTCTAGTTTGCTTAAGTTTGATAGCATAGCTCATTTCATACTTCATTAGTATTGTGTTGCAGCTGGTAAGCCACATATCCAACTTGTGCAAGTGCAGACATTATTTGGGCCACCATTTTCACTCCAACTTTCATGTTTTCAGTGCTATGTCCCTTTAGTTTGCTTAGGATTGGTAGTATAGTTTGTTGCAGGTTTGTTTTAGCTTTGTGTTGCTGTTGGTAAGCCACAGATCCAACTTGTGCAAACAGTATTATTGTTTTGGAGTAAAATAGTCTAGGCAGCCATTAAAGTTGCAGGTTTTGCTCTTCATACAGACTAGTCTCAGGTTCTGGACGCTTTTTGTTGCATGATTCGCAGTAGACCCCGCTAGGAATTGCATAGGCCAAGCTCTGTACTCTTGCGCTATCCCTCTCCTATCCGCATTCTATTCTGTCTGCATTCTGAAGGCTGTCCATCGATCCAAATATCTATTCCTGTTGATGCAAGCATTCCATGCTTTTCTGGATTCACGTGAGCACAAAGAACGAAGAGATCATACTGAGGGGACAAGAACACACACACCGTCGGATTCGCCACTGTTCTGCGAAATCCAGGTTCCATCTTTCAAAAGTTTTAGTTAGAATTTATCAAATAACGTAGTTAATCATTTTATTTCAGTTATTTCTATTCTCGATATTGCCAGGGAGGTTGTGGGGATTGATAGTTTCTGAGAAACTATGATTCATTCCTCACTTCTGAGGTAGGATCGAGAATCTTGCAGATAGATTAGTTATTTCGTTGTTTAGAATAGATATACAAAATTGCACAGACAAATAGCTACAATCGGCTATTTTGTTTGTTTTACGTTGTTAGTTTAGTTGTCAATTCTAAATATTTTAAATAGCTACTTTCTTATAAATTGCCAGAAAATACAAAAAGAAATTATATATGCTAGAAGTGCACTTAGATTTTACTTTATTATAGTTTGTTTCATTACTACTTTTGCATGACAATTACGGGACCTAGGGAGCCCAGGGAATACATTTTCGAGCCAATTGTGCCCCAGCCCAATAACGTAGTGGCAATAACTGATATCGACCAAAACCTTAGGATACAAGTCTTCCAAACAACAACAGACTTCCAACAGATCAGGGCACAGTTGAGAGGGTTAAACATCGAAGACGACCAAGCATATCTGTTTTGGTCAAATCAGCCAAACTACAGATTACCCTAGAAAATACCCACATGATCGTAGAAGGGCTCGAAAGAACAAACATTCGGGTGTGATCCTTTAGTTCCACAAAAACGCTGGAGACACCCTAGTAGATATAGATACCACTTAAGAATCCAAGTTGCGATAACACCTGTAAGGTATTCTGAGAAGATCGCACAACTGTTGGTTCTAAACATAGAAGCTGAAAAAGCTTACGACTACTGGATACTAGGAATCAGAACTTGATCTCCCGTATGACCATAACGGGACCGCAACAACCCAGAGTCTATGGTTGTGATCCACAGATCCCACAGCCTAACGAGTCCATAAGAGAATTAGACATAGACACTGGCCTACGTAAATTAGTATTTCAGTCTACTCCGATTCCACCTCTCATCATTCAACAGTTATCCCTACTAGACACAATAACCAACGAAACTAGAGAATTTTGGACTAGGCCAGAGAATCGTCCATAGAGTTGACTATATCCACCATATGACCCTATCAGGAGAAATACACGAAACCATCCCGGGTCATTTTCCACGCATCCCACAACCCATAGATCGAATCACGCCAGAGCTCGATATTGATTGGAGCCTTCGAGCAGTCATCCTCGCTGATCGATCTATCACACCAGTCCAAGTTAGAAGGGCCTTCTTTGCTTTAGATTCGCAAATACCATTAGTGCGTGTCGAAGACATTAGACTGCCTAACTAGTTTGCCTGCGCATTCTACCCACACCGGTCTCTCAAGCACGACCTCGGGAGGTCGGGTACGCAAAGAACTTGTTGATTCTCAAGCTTCCTGTTACATCGCTCAGTTTGTAGCAGGTAGGAAAGTCAAGCTAAATCTAAAAATTTGGCTTTCATTTTGAACCACTATTTGAAACTTATATAGAGAAATTATTATCCATCTTCACAAACCTCTAGTGTTTTTACTAGACAATTGTATGGAACTTTCGCTTTAGGAAAAACACTTTTTGTATAATTTGGTAAAGCTATTTTGTGGGCCTCTAGCTTAATTTGACTAGGTTAAACCGGACCAATTAGGACCAAAGGTGGCTTCGTAAATCATGTCGCTGCGTTTGAAAACTCGTGTCCTATTTTTCAGTTTTGACGACTTTGATGAATTCTTCATATATGGTGGAACCCATAGGACATTTATCGTGGCGCATTCATCCATCGAACATTAGTTTTGGACGTGGTTTTCTGATCCCTCAAGCTTACCTTTGATTGTTTGAATTAAGCGCCACAACCAATGTCCTAGGAAAACTAGCCGCTAATCGTAAATCTTTCATCAGTTCTAAATTTTGTTAGTTCCTATGGACTCTTGGTATATAAGTGGAAATGTATAAATTTAACCATGGTGTGTGTGCTCTTCAAAAGACAATGTTTGAAAGTGGTTTCTTAGTCTCTGAGCTTGATTTGAATGTTTTTGTAGCTAGCAGGAAAATGTAAAAAGCAAGTTGTGGGACCCTCGTCGGGTTACCAAACCCCTGTGGAAACTTGTTAACACCAGTAAATAATTGTTTGGAACTCTATCTTGTGGCTTATTGTGTGAAATCTGACTTTTAGAAAAATAGTGTTTCTCTCTCTTTCCTATCTTCTTCTCTCTCCTTGGTTACGAAATGAAGTGAAATGAAATGAAATGAATACATGTATCTAAACCTTTTCTTTCGAATGCAAATTATAATTAATATTATATGTAAATGTGAAAATGAACAACATTAATTATGTTGATTAGGTGGATGCCATGCCGATGATTTATCACCGATTTCATCCTCACATGGTTTTGCAGGATGCAAGAAAGATGGCGAAAAGGTGATGTGTAATTCACTATTTATGATTCTAATTTATATAGGTCATTTTAAAATGAATATATGTATAATGTAGTCTCTTGTTACAGAAAATTTATATTTGAAATTTTCTAATATGTATGAGATGCTAGTTTTAGGGATATCTTAGGAAATGTGCATTTAATCATAGGTTCAATTTGATTCATAGTTACGTATGGTAAAAGGTTTGATATATATATATATGGTAAATGAATTTGAATTTAATATCTTGTAGTGCATTTTCACCGTTGAATAAATGATTAATTAATTAGTGTGGTGTATTCTTACCTTGTAAACATAATAAAGAGATTTAATCGAAACACTCAACCCTAGTTTAAGATTCATGCATAACATGTCTTCATGTGTGATCTTTCTTAGCCCAAAAGAAATTGAAAACTATAAAATGAACTTAAAATTTTGTGCTTGATGGAACCTCCTAGCTTAGGTAAATAAGAACCCTAGTTGGTGTTACTGTCATGGTCGGTATGCTTAGCCTTATCGTCATAAACCCGACGGTTAGGAATGACCTAGAAAAATTTTATATATACGAAGTAGATCTATTACTTCGTTAGGATCCTAGTGGATTGCGCCAAGTCTTACAAAGTTAAATCTAGAGATTAACTTCATCATCGAATGAAATCCTTGTTGGATCCAAACAACATAAATGGAGATCGTGAAATAGTTGTTCTATGACTTATGCTCTTGTTAATAAACTCTTTAGTTCCTCTCATCTAGATGTGTTACCTTGGTTTCTACCAACATAACACCTTGGTATTTTCTTGAAGGTGGTTTAGCATAAATATGTCTTTTCGCCTTAAAACTCATATATAGTTGAGGCATATATCCTTAGGTGCAATTGGAATTATACCAAAACCTTGGCTGATTAAGGGGTTAACTTAGTGGAAATTGTACATAACTCTTAGAAAATGCAATTGTATTTAAAATAAGTTGACTTAAGAGAAGTGTAGAAAAAAGAGGTCTTGTTACCCCATGTGCCCAGTTTCCCTTTTGTACCCTAGTGAGTGGCCCAAAACCAAACAAAGGTAGTTTTCCTATGATATTCCTATGATTGATCTCTTGGTGGGATTAAATTACACAAGTGGATGTCTTGGTTGCAGCATGCGTTAACACTGTAGTGTATAAGAGCAAATAATTGGGTTGTCTCGTGTTGGGTTACACTCCTTGTAGTAGTGAATCCATTAGTGAAAAGTATGTGTTATTTTGTTTACAAATGTTATAAAATGATGATAATAATGATACCATAGTGCGATGTAAGAGTAAATCATATAAGAGTAAAACAAGATTTGAGGTTAGGAATAATGCTCTCTTGAAGTCCTTATGGTAGATTTAAGCTTTGACTTTTTGTTAATAATGGATACAAATTGTTCTTGGTGGGACTAGGCATTTGAGCCAATATAGAGTCCACTAAAAATAAAATAAAATAAAATTATGTCATGTAAATGCTTAATTGAATCAAACTAAATTTGGAACTAAAACAACCATAGTACGAGAACAATTGTGCTTCTAATGGAATGAATTTTATAGGAAAGGGAAACTTGAACCTTCACCTCCTTTGATGTGTATTATTTTCCCTCAACAACTTTTGGTTGGTCCCCTTGCATAATGAGGGTAAAATTAAACATCAACTAAACATATTTTGAGAAACAAACCTTTAGCATAAGAACGAGAGAATTAGTAACTTCGTATGTAATTGGAAATATGGGATTTAATTATGTAAGTTGTGGAGATTTTCATAAGGGATAAAGAGAAAACTGAAATGGTCAAACAATGAGTTGAATGTGAAACAAATTTAAGAACATGTATGTGGAAAAAGGAAAATATTGTCCTTGCATAATAATGTTCCCGAATGCTAATCGTAATTAATATGTAATCATGGCAATGATGTGTGTGGGTTAGCCAATCCTTGGGTCCCTTTTCTTATTGTTGGGTTATTACTAGCATTCATTCATTGGGGAAAGTGTGGCATAGACATGTATATGGTGTTGTCATGTGTCTATGTGAGTCGATGACTTATGTAAGTGTTGTATGTGTTGTTGAGTTTTCCTTACTTGGAGCCCTTGTGGCATTGTGTAGTGAGAAATGTAAGTAAAAAAAAAAAATCCCGGTATTTTACAGTTGTATTTGTGTGTGCAAAATGTGGGCGTTACAGAAAATTACAACCCACTTCCTCACTTTTCCTCCCTCTCCCTCCCATTCCCGCATTTAATTCTATTTCTTGTAATTATGAAGGTGGTTATCAAACGATTGATTTGTTCTTAACTTTTTGTTCTCCTCTCTCATGTACATGAGGTAGTTATTATCGACATGCATGGCTTATAGCTTACATCCCTAATGAAGAAATTAGAGATATTCAATGTGTTGGTCCAATAAAAAAATTTGAGCAAGAACACATCTACGAAGAGGTCGTTGGAAATTTGAAGGCACTTGTCCTATCAATTTGTAGGCTATACTGAGATAGAGTACTGAGAGAAACATGGATAGGAGCCGATAAAAACGTGAAGAATCCAAGAAATGCATCCAAAGGAAAATACCAAGCTAAACTAAAAGTGTATGCGTGAAGGGAAAGAGATAAGAATTCTATTGGAGGATGAAACCACAAGAGTATATTCTCATCACGTGTTCAAAAAATAATTTAAAGTGGAGTTTTTATCGATGTTTGTAGTTTTGAATGCCTTGGTAGACATGTATGTAAAATGTGGAAGCATATAAATGGCACACATTTTTTTTGACAAAATGTCTCAAAAAAATGCCTCTTATATACCATGATGATCGTAGGGTATACTTGCAATGGACCATGTAAAGAAGCACTTGTTTGCTAAATACATGCATATAACTGCACAAGCTCACATTTTCATGTGCTTAAAGCGTGTGCATTATTAATGGCACTAGAGGAGGGTGATGAAATTCATTATAATATAATTAGTGCAGATCTTAAGTCCGAGGTTTTTAATAAATACTCTTGTAGCTATGTAATCTAAGTGTGGAAAAATTAATGTTACTCTTCATTATTTAATATGTTTGCAAGAAACTTTATTACAACAAGGTAAGGAGATTCATGGTTATACTATCGTGCACAATCGTAAATCGCTTTTTTTTTTGAGAATTCTCTGATTGACATGTATATTGAATATGGGAGAGAATAATGCAAGAAGTGAGAAATCACCTTAGGGTGGAGCTATTAAATAAGACTTAATGAGATAGTTATTTTTATTCTCTTAATAATGAAAAATTAAGGAAAGTTATTAGATTACATATGAAAGGTGTATTTTTTGGCTTGGTGAGAACGAAGATGATGAAATAAAGCTTTCAAAATAAGAACAAGTGAAAAAATATTTACATAACAAAGGAGAATGCTACGACATATATGATTTATTGGCGAGCTCTATAAAGAAATCATGTTATCTAAAAGAATAAGGCATGAAAGCATACAAAATTACTTAGAGATCAATGAGTTTATTTATCGTAAAATCGAGATAGAAAGACTCTTTTCCCAATGGATATGCCACTAGTCTAGGTGTATGTCCAAGTCACTCTAGTGGGGTCCACATGTACCCACTTAATTATTGTAATAAATAATTTTAATTAGGTCACTTATGTGATAAAATTGTGTTATTTTAATAAAGTGAATTTACTTTATTAAAATAAAGTTATAAAATTATAATGTGACCTAATTGTGCCCTAAAGTGATGTCATGTAAACCCTAACTACCTTATAACCAACTTTTGGGTTATAACAGAAGATACGAGATCATTTGTAAGGGGTCTAGAAGGTTCGAGGAACTTTGTGTCATATGGTCTCAAGGTAGGGAAGTTAATAAAACTTTGTGTTTAGATACTTTCCATGGAGATTGATCATTGTGAAGACTTTGTTGAAGAGAAAACAACAAGGAAACTTTGTGTTCCTTTTCAAGAAGAAATACAGGGATGCTTGTAGAACTTTGTGTCTTGAGATTCTTGGTGATTATGTTTGTTCTTATGTCAAATGTAATATTTTATTTCTTTCCTTTTCATGCAAAGTATTAACATTCAATCTCTTTACTTTTATGGTGTACTTTCTAGCATGTAGGAATGATATCTATGTTTTCTTATACCTATATTCTCCCTCTCTACATTTTTTCCACTTTATTTCCTTGCTTTCCATTCCCCTCTCGCTTTCCTTTCTTTCTCCTTTCGGTGCTTTCTAGGTTGAAAGTGTCCAAAACCTGACAAACCCATCATACGAGGTAGATGCCCCTCTCAAATGCAGAGGATAGATCACCTTTTCGATAGGTCATCTCTGCAATGTTTCAATTTTTATGTCGGATAATGCAGGCAAAGCTATGACAAGACTAAATAAACCAAAGCGACATAAAATCTTGCCAACATGGTTCAAAAGCTAACTAAAGTTTTTTTGTCATTTATAATTCCTAAAAATGTAAGACCATTGTCAACCATGGCATGGATGATTTATTCACAACACCCCATTTGTATTTTATTAGTGGACTAGAGATTTTTAGGTGTCCAAACAAGAAAAGCTCAAAATCCTAGTCTAGCTAGAATTTCCTATTCTCCCTCTTCCTCTGGTGATTTGTGGAGAAATTAATAAAAACCAATTTTCCATTTAATTTTCCTTGTTCAACCTAAGTTTTACACTGATCACCCTAAATAATGTGTGTGCATTGAAATCAACTCGAAAGAATCCTCATGGAGACTATTGATATTCATATTCGCGAGTCTCAATTT
Organism: Taxus wallichiana var. yunnanensis; assembly: GCA_018340775.1. Lineage (NCBI taxonomy): Eukaryota > Viridiplantae > Streptophyta > Pinopsida > Cupressales > Taxaceae > Taxus > Taxus wallichiana. The sequence continues at coordinate 7,040,858 of CM031235.1, read as the reverse complement.
TCTGATGTGTGATTTTGTTTAACTTTTCCAATAATTTTCCATACCAATATTCAAACCATATGATTTGAGAAATCCCCCTTGTGGATACAACTCACCAAACCACATATACAAAATCCCAACAAATTCCAAATCCCCCACAAGCTCCATTGATCGTTGGACGATGGTCATTAATAAAAACATTAACCTCATGGGTCTCCCTAGCTTCCAACCATGACATACCACTATATTGTATCCTTTATTACTATCTCCTGCTAGTTAAACTATGTAAATGATGAATAAATTTCAACCTCTACTCTCTAAGGCCCTACAAGCTATGATTGCATTGGCATCCTCTTCGCCTACCATTCCCACTATCCCTATTTAAAAACCCTTTTATGGGGTAGATTATTTAGAGGATAATGTTCTTACACTTGAAATAAATTCCATGCTCTGCTACTCTCAAATTCCACCCCCCTCAAAGATGGATGGTATGTCTTACAGAAATGATAACCTTTCCAAATATTGTATTTGACACACTTTGACTAGAGGGAGCCCTACTATGTGAATAATTTTTCTACCCTCAAAGACCTTGATGATGAGGGATCTATGCATATTGATGTTTCCCAATTATTATTTACACTTGTAATAAATGTGGCCTCATTGGATCTACCGATTGATACATGGTTTCAAATAGGTATATTAATTTTCAAAATATTATTGTTTTATGCGTGTAGAAAGTTAGAATCTTTAAGTTTCTCCTTTGTTTTATTTCTCAAACAATTTAGCTAGGAACCATTTTTTGGCTATCTAATCATGAGCCCAATCATGCACGGGTCATCATGTTGCTTGCAATAGAGCTATCTCAAAATTTCATCTTATAAGGATCTCACCCAAGCCATCGGGTTGTGTAGACGTTGTTTTATTTTGACGGGCATATCCTTGGATTAACTAACATGTATGCCTCCAATGATGTCGTTGAAGTTCTCTTTTTGGTGTTGGATGGATAATTGTATTTCAATATCATGAATCTAATAAAGACATATAATTGTCTCCCTATGCAAAGAGTGGGTAGGAGAGAAGATATTCTAGACATATATGTTGCACAAACTTGGGTGGTTTTATCCCAATAACTATTACGTAAAAATTTTGCACTGCTGCATGGTTTATGTGGTCTAAATTCATAATTGGCCAAGATTGATTTTTTAAAAGACATTTTCATTTATTTTTAGATAAGGTAATAATGATAAACCATGACCCGAGTAGGAAAGAGAACCTTAACAACCACCACCTACATGATGACTTTGAAGCACTCGCTCCCAAAATTTGGAGAAATTCATGAAAAACTAGTCAACGTGATGAAGAAAATAGATAAAGCATGAACTTTTGTGAAAAAAGTAGGAGTATAAAGCATGAAGAAAGTAGAACATGAAGAGGAGATGATGAGAGTGGGAGGAAGCGTACCAACTATTAGTGGGAGGTTAGTAGTGAGGAAGGGAGTGAACGCAGATAGGATTCCTCTAGCAAGTGTGACTAAAGGAGAGGATTGGTAGACATTCTGGAATACCGGGTGAATGGAAAAGGAGGAGATATACGAAGGGATGATAACAAGGGAACCCATGAAATGGCCGTGAAGGTCAAGCCTTTTCTCTCTATTCCTCCAATGTAGACAGTGGCTCGCTACAAAGTAAGGCCTTGAGATTTGTGAATGGAAAATGCCCAATCCATATTAAGCAACAACTACCTTCGGATGCCTATGGAAATCGGTGGAATGGGCATGATGAGGGGGTTGTGTGCATCCCAATGAGGTACCATGTATAGCGATTGACTAATGCCTTACATTCTGTACAGCCAAAAAGATAAACATTCTTCCCATAAAGTACACCACCTCCTTCAAAAGCACTTTGGGATTCAATTAAAAGGAAAAGGACATTAAATTTAAACATTTAATGGAAAGGATACTTTTATGTGGCACAAAAAAATATTCTTTTCATCTTTAGGAAAAAGCAATTGAACTGCGTACATAAAAATAAACCAAAAAAAATATAAGATGAAAATAAACAGAGTCTTGAACACACACCTGCTAGTTTGAAAAGTCCCAATTAATCTTGTAAACATTATCCATCTGATCCCACTACATGAAAGTGAATATAACACATTGGTTTACTCTAGTGCAAGAGGTCATAATTTCTGACAAGTGGAATCACATGCACAACTTAAGAGTTAAGATCAAGCTTTAAATTGGCGTCTTAGAATGCAAAAGAGAAACTCCAATATCTACACTGCAACCAAAATCTCCATAGAAATATTGTTCCAATTATTAAAATATTAGCTGAAAATGTAGAAACATGTAGATTAAGAGAATTATGTTAGAGGTTGATATAATGTAAACAGAAAAGTAAACATGGAGATCAATCAGGGTATGGAGACAAAAGCAACATACCTTTGTTTTGAACTTAAAATATAAGCACCAACCAATGGCCCCTAAAGAATTACAATACATATTTTAACAATTATGACTTGGATAAAACAAAAAGGATTTAAAGGTATCAAGGAAAATCCCCATGATCAATAAATGTGTATGCAAAATTTGACACCAAATTTGGTGAAAATAGCAACAAATGATGGTTTTACCATGCCACTTCATTCTTTTTCAAGTGGTTTCAACCAAAAATACAAGTTGATAAATTAGAGCACAATGGTTTGCAGCAATAGACTACATGACATCAGTTTTCTTCACATTTTCATCTACCCTCAAAAGTCCCAAATTCATGAACATATTTGAAAATTGGTCCACCCTCTTTTGGGCCTGAAAAATTATGAAACAAACCCCCATTTTCAATATGGCACATGACTGAGAGATTGTGTCGATGTGAGGCACTGGGAAGAGCAAAGTTCAAATCCCTCACCCATCATGGCCAATAACTCCAGCAGACACACGGTGAGGTCTTCGTGTAACAAATACGGGGTGGATGTGCAAGTTTTGACAAAATGATTATGGAGTGGATGTGATGGAGTTACGAGGAAACAATTACGGAATGCAAGGACAAGCTTGTGACAAAAAAATTCTAGAGTTTTCAAACAACTATCAAGGGTCCCTCTTAGATATAGTCTCATCTATTAATTCTACCTTAAGTTTTACAATCTATTTCTCAAACATAATCCATGCTCATAAATCTTAAGAATACGAAAACATTTACATAGCTTATCAATGTAATCCAATCTTACTCCACCATATTAAAGGTGGCCCATAAAACCATCCAAAAATTACTATGCAATAAAAATAAATATATGATGCAAATAATACTGACCTTGGTGCCAACAAGAAATGCAGCTTGCCACAAATCTTCCTGTACAAAAATGTTTCAACAGAATTAAACTAATCCATTTCAAAATCCCCGAACCCTGAACCCTTAAAAAAACCTAAACCTTAGAACACAATCAAAGCCATAAACCATAGAAAGACAAATTAAGAAAAGGGCATAGCCTGAAATAACATGAAATTGTCATGGCTCTAGAGCAGTTCAACTGGATTAAGAATTTTATTCAAAACCTTTCAAACGTACTAAACCCTTACAAAAATCCTGATTTATAAATAGTCAAGACGGAGAATTGCAGAATAAACCCTAAATAGCATTGAAAACATGAAAGAAGAAATGGTTATAACCTAAATAACACATAATTAAAGATGTCGTGAGCCTGAAATAACTTCGAGCATTAATCTATAAAGCTGAAATAACATTAACCATTAAATGTATAATGCCTGAAAAACATTAAAAAAAGGGTGTAGCCTAAAAGAACATACAACATAAAGTGGGTGCGGTATCTAAAAAACATGACATAGAAAGTGGGCATCTAGCATGACTCAACATGAAACAAAAAATGGGTATAGCCTGAAATAAAAAAATGTGAATGGCTCCAGAATAACATAAAACAAAGCATGGATATAGCATGACAAAACAGAAAACCAAAAAATTAAGCATGGGAAGCTCTAAATTTTTTGTTTTTGATTTTTGACTAGGATTTTCACTAGGGATACAGAACTCTCCGGCTTGACATTTATAAAATTTATTATCTGCATGTATTGTAAACTTTTGACCGGATTTCATTGTCAAGATAAAAAAACATGGAAGTTTTCTTATAAAATGTATAAGAAATGGTATTTTTATATTACAAAAAAACAAAGAAACTTTGAAAATTAGGGACAACACGTAATACCTTTCAAGGAACTTCTATTCTCATATGGAGATGATTAATGAAGCAAGTGATTTCACGAATCAGGCTACCATTAAAAAATCTGGAAAAAGAGAGGAATATCTGAAATTAAACACCAAAAATCCTAACGGGAAGATGAGAAATTCAGAGACATGAAAGGGCAACCATCAGCTGCTGATGCATGTTGAATCCTCGCAAAATAATAATTACCCAACATAGCCATAATAACAACACTTACGGGAATACTACCACCATAATGAGCCACCATCCAACAACCAGTGCACAAGAACAAATAAACAAAACTGTAACCAACACGAGCACAAAGAAACATACCTTCTTTCCAGAAAATACACAAACAGAGATTTAAAAACAAAACCTTTGAGGAAACTAGGCCAAAAACTAAGAAGGCCACCTAACCCTCCAAAGGCGTACAGTCCCCAATAAATTTCAATAACCCACAAACATGGCAGCCCCAAGCGTTTGTATTTGCATGTATAACTCCTTTGACAACATCACTGCATTCGGATGGCTACATGAAGAGTCTGTTGGATTGGTCAAAGACACAGGCACACCTTCTTACATTACCAGACAACGATTTTTTTACATATAATAATTTTCTTGATTTAGACATCCATACCTGCAAAGAGATCATCAACCCTCTTACGCAACAAAACCGTGCTATTTAGACAGACATTTCCATCTCTTCACAGACATTAGTGGCCCTCATACGCAACAAAACCTTGGAATCTGTGATTAGTTTAGGGCTCCTTCCATATAGGGTTTCCATATTATCGATAGGTGCAAATATGGCGGTTTGAAATAGATTTGAGGTCGGTCAATGGTCATGGATATGCCTATAATGTACGTAGTTATGCCTATAATTACATTCAAGGTGCAGATGGAGAACCAAATGCTCAAAACTAGACCTTCGCAGAATCAAGCGATCAACCCACCTTTGTGGAATGAGGATCTCATTTTTGTATCAGTAGAACCCTTCGAGGAGCATCTGGTTCTCAGCGTGGAGGATCACACTACGCCGAACAAGGACGAGATTATGGGTAAGTGCATCATACCCTTGTCACTGTTCTTAGGCATTTAGACTACACGACTGTGCTTTCCAAATGGTATAATCTTGAAAGACAGGTGCAAGTATGGCAATTTGAAAAGATCTGAGGTCGGTCAATGGTCATGGCTATGCCTATAATTACCACGTACGTAGCTATTTCTCACCGTCAATATCATCAATGATGTAGAATTTACTGAGCCGTAAGATGTCCGACGCTTGTCGAGCCCTCAGGATTTCTAACATAGAACACGCCTTTCAAATGTAAATATTGATCAATGTTGTTTTTTTACTTTTGTTTAAATTATTTTTTTAGCTTTATTTGTTTTCTTATCTATCTTTATTTTATTGATTTGAATTTGTAATTGGTTTTTTAAATTTGTTTGATTGCTTATAAATAAATATTGGATAGTGGAGTAATGCCTTGGATTTGGAATTTTGCAAGAAAGGTGAAATTTGAAGATTGAACGTGAAGTCTACAAGTTGGAAGCTAGAACTTGTTTTCTACATAATTGTGAGTTCGCACATGTGATTTTGAGAGAGTCATTTCTACCACTTTTTTCAATAAAAAATAAAAAATTGTAATTTGAAATAATCTTTTAATATTCTCATAAATTTTAATTATGTTTATAAATATTCAAATTAATTGCTGCAACATTAATTTTAAGGGGGAAAATAGAATATGTGAAAAACTATGAAATTGATTAGTCCATATCATACTACAAAGAACATCCCTATTAAATTTAACACAATTTATATATTTCGTAATAGTTATTACAATAACAAATTTGACGCGCATATGAATTTTTGAACGCCAAAAGACATCCATAAAAATTTTCAAGATCGTTGTATTAAATATGTTATATGAAAATCACTCAAAAGTTTTGGTTGTATTTTCCCTCAAATTAACATTGAATATTAAATAGCCTTCCTAAATTATTTAGGAGGTGGTTGCCAATAGATTTAGTGACACTTTAATAAGGTCACAACTAATGTGTCTCTAATAAGGGCGTCACATATTTGACACCATTAACACTTCATTGTGATGACCACCCAAGAATGTGGAGTCTTCTGAAGGCTCCTGTCTTTTGACGGCGGTGTATGTGCTACATAACTGTAGCCAATCATGGAGGATAAGATTGAGATTGTGCCCACCAATTTCGACGCCATTATCATGTTTCACTTTGTTTGCACTACGAGAATGTTCTTCTTATCTGGTTCGTGTCATTCATTATCAACAACTTTCAACTTTAACTTAAAACAAATAAATTAGATTAGGTTTGGGTATGTGAGGTCACACTAACCTTTATCACAATTTTGGTCGAAAGACATCATCCAACACTGTTGAAACTTGTTGTTGTGAGTAGAGGGGTGTTGATGACTTTGTATCATAAAAACATATGGTAACCCAAGAGAAAAACAAGGGAAGGCAATAGGCCTAGATATATTTTCTTCCATTCCATGCCTCACCCTCCCCAAACTCACTTCACTCTCACCATTTCCCATCTTTCTCCTTCCCCTTCCCCTTCCTTCCTCTTTGTGTGAAAATGTATAATCGGTATGTGTGCACTACACTATCTGACTAAAGTGGGAGCATATTTCACATTCACAAATCAGATCCCCTCCCATCACTTAGGTAGTGGGCACTCCATTGCACTGATTTGCTTTATATCACAATTGGCCACGTCGACCTCGAGTAGATGAGATATGATTTGTGAGTGAAGTTAGTGGGAGATCCAAAACAAAGGTATAGCCGATGTGACAATGTTAGATTTTGCAAGGCATATAGATGGTTTTAGTCATTTTAGATGTCAAAATACAATCACTTTTGAAATTTGAACGCCATGATTCATAGGTAAATATTTAATTTAAGTGTCAAAATGACATGTATGTTTCAAATTTGACCGTCATATGTAAACATGTACACACACACACACACACACACACATATATATATATATATATATATATATATATATAATATATATATGTTATATACAAACAATGCACATTATAAATTTGTGAGATTCATGACAAAAATAACATAAAAGAAAATAGAAACTTTGCAATATAAATAAGATAACAAATATAATTAATTGAATATCTTGTTAATGAAATATGAACATCTTCCTATCTCATTGATAAAATAAAAATATCTATTAATTTTTTTTTTTATTTACTTTTGTTTAATTTATTTTTTTAGCTTTATTTGTTTTCTTATCTATTTTTATTTTATTGATTTGAATTTGTAATTGTTTTTTTTTCATTTGTTTGATTGCTTATAAATAAATATTGGATAGTGGAGTAATGCCTTGGATTTGGAATTTTGCAAGAAAGGTGAAATTTGAAGATTGAACGTGAAGTCTACAAGTTGGAAGTTAGAATTCGTTTTCTACATTATTGTGAGTTCGCACGTGTGTGATTTTGAGAGAGTCATTTATACCACTTTTTCAATAAAAAATATAGAATTGTAATTTGAAATAATCTTTTAATATTCTCATAAATTTTAATTATGTTTATAAATATTCAAATTAATTGCTGCAACATTAATTTTTAGGGGGAAAATAGAATATGTGAAAAACTATGAAATTGATTAGTCCATATCATATTACAAAGAACATCCATATTAAATTTAACACAATCTATATATTTTGTAATAGTTATTACAATCACAAATTTGACGTGCATATGAATTTTTGAACGCCAAAAGATATCCATAAAATTTTCAAGATCGTCAAACAAAATGATTGTGACATGTAACATTGATCGTCAAAATCCAACACTCGTCGACGTGGATGATAATGTTGGTGCGATGTGTATATTCACAATGTTGAATCACCAATCACTAACCAACCCTGCACTACCACCAATTTATAATTTTATACATTGCAATTCATATCATTAAAAAACTTCAACTTGGACGTCATAAAACAATATCTTTTAAATCTAAATAATTCACAACATAATGTTTTCTACTAATAATCAAGTTAAAATTTCTACTCAAAACAATAAACATCGGCATTCGGGTGCCCTATAAGGAAATTTACCAAACAACAACATAAATTGACGAATAAATTTACCAAACAACAATGACATAAATAAATAACAAAATTCACCAAACCACGGTCAGATAAATGGATTAAAATTTTATCAAATAAAAGCCATCTAAATAAATTGTTTTTAAAAGAAATTGACGACTAACCTGCTAAATATCCGAGGGAATGGATACGCCGGTAATGGTGGTGGCCGCCTAATAGAGAAAGGCCATAATCGGTTATGCGTGCCTCAAAATCACAATTGATGACTACGTTGGATGATTCAGGTTTCCATGTGTCACTCCCATTGTATGCAAATATGCCACGCCTTGCCCTATATCTTCTACAATCTTCGGGTATGAAGTCCAATGCAAGGCTTCACCTTCCCTTCCCTTTCCCATGATTGTGTACCTGCACAACCATGTTTGAGCAACTAAGTAATTTAATTAGGTATTCTACACGAAGTTGGAAAGAAATAAATTAAGTGACCATGAATGAGAGAGAAGAGGTTGTGAATGCATTGTCAGAAAAGGCGAACATACACGTTAGGCCTATCTAGTTCTACCTCCTGGATCTGACTTAACAGGGAGTTGACTGCTGCAGGTCATTGATTACATTATATAACAATGTTTGGTAGTAAATGGAGCAACCATTCTCCCCTGTTCTCGGTGACGGAAGAGGTGTGTCCACCTCCACACGGGACTCTGTAACCTGTCCTTCATTTCTGACTTGGAATGGATCTCCCTCCTTTGCATATGGTGGTAATGATATGCTTGCTTATTGATTTTTCAAAACCTCGACAGGAGCCTTATCCCTACAGAAACCTGACATTCCTTCTAGCGCATCACCACTTGTAAGGCTGAAAAGAACCCGTACATCGTCAACCATTTCATCATGGTTGTTGGTGTCTTAAATCCTTGTCGGTCGGGAGAGGGCATTCGGCGGAGAACAAGCGTAAAAAATATTGTGTGCCACGTGTATGGTAGAGGATTATCCGTGCATCGTCGACCAATGAATCGTGATCCTTGATGTCTTGTTGCTTGTCAGAAGGGGTCGGGCTTTCCCACATAGAACACGCCTTTCGGCGTAATTAACTATCGAAGGGGGCACATGTACCCACACCAAGGTCCACCACAAGGCTATCATCACAATCCTCCACGTCCTTCACAAACCTTTGTTCCATCCTACTTGACACAGAACAACCTCCATCTGCCAACACACCGTCAAACAAGAATTCAAAATTTGAATTTGAGGTCTAGGAAGCCCACCCAATGGAACCACTCATTCTGACAACACCCGTACAACTATCGCCTGGAAATAGCTATCCAAACCACCCCAGTGTCAAGGAAAACATTAAAGTCTGAGTTTGAATTTGAAATCACCGCCTCCCACCTTTCCACGTTAGATCTACCTAGGTCGCACCTCATCTCCTCTACCACGTTGACACCACCACACACCAATCTTACAATACCACCATCAGTTCCCAACGTATTCGAAGACATGCCCAACAAGAAAAAATAGTCTCGCTGTCCTCCTCCACTTCCTCTTTTCCTGCACTCGATTCCTCCTCCTCCGACGCGTCATCCATCCGGGAGACATGTCTCCCATAGACGTCATTATTTGCATTCTCATTCTCGTCATCCGAGTTCCTCAAACATGAATAATCTTCATAACCCACCTTCCTACACTTGTCACAGATGATCCAGAGTGCTCAAATTCAAGTTTTTGTTCACATTAGCCTTCAGAAGTATTCAATATAATTTTTGTAGGCACTTTTGCTCCAACAGGAATGTTAGTGCACAACCTTACACAAACCAATCTAGAGCACATCTTTGTAGTTGAGTCAAAAACAATTATAACACCCATAGATCTTGGAATTCCAAAAAAACTTTAGGCTCCTAGAATTCCAAGGGAAGGTAGGAGATGAATCCATAAAAAGAGCTCTTAGAAGGTGCACTCCATTGTTAAACTAGGTTGCTAGAAGAAGAGGTTGAGAGTAGCTTTCCCATAAAATGACAAAGGCACCCTAAGCACCCTTTTCAGGTCCATCTCATCTTGGAAACAAAATAATAATTCTCCCCGAGAGCCCTAAAGTCCAACTTACATGCCCATTTCCTCTTGCACCATTCTCTTACAAAATTAATATTTTGTTAGAGGTTCCAAAACTCCCTACAACTATGTATTTGTATCTTTCCTTAGCTCAATCCACCATAGTCGCAAGTATCTCCAAATGAGGAATGTATTCACATCAAGAGGGTGATAGTTTCAAGGTCTTCCAATTGATCGCACCGAAAATTTTTTTCCACCCAAGAAACGACCACATCGGGGGAACCTAAGATGTCGAGGCATTCATTCCACAATCCATAGTGTCCTCATACATTGTTGCATGAATGTGTTATACATGTCCAACAAAATGTGATGCTGATCGTGAAGGGGATTAGAGGACTACTCAAATGTCTAGTTGTCGATCAAGCTCATTCTATGCTTGTTGCCATTCCTTCATCCTTTTATCATGTTCTTTTGACAATCTGGCTTGTTCCCTTTTCAACTCCTCATTTTTTCGCTGCAACTTGTCTTCTTATTTTTTCTACCTTTTTAATACTCTTTCAATTTTAAGTTGCCCCTTCTTTTCTTTTCTAACAACATGTGGGATTTCCTTTCTTGCTGCTCCCTTCTCTTTGACTTCAAATCTTCAATTTCTTTTTTCTTTCTTCTTGATCTTGAAGTAAATGCAAGTATTCATCGAGGTAAGTATTTGGGATTGCCTACCAATTCTAATTACACCATCACTTAGCCGCATAGGGTTGTTGTGAACCCTCTCAATTGGTAGCTTTAAGAATTTACTTACTGATTGGTTGTCATTTTGGGTGCATACCACCTCTTCATTGTCTTGTGTGGCTATGAAATCAGCAACTTCAAAGTCACCTTTATCCATATGCTTTGTGGATAAATTTGGGGCATCTAATTAGGATGCATCACGTGCCTCTCACTCCAAGTTATCAAAGATAATAGTGTACCACCTCACTTGGAAGAGGTGGGGGAGGGAATGGCATTGAAAGAGAAACTTCCTCATTGTTGAAATCAATTTGCATGTTGAGATTTATGTCCTCTTCTTTAACCCATTGAGGTGGGTTTGAGCCGTGTTGGCAAAATCAAAATATCATCAACATCTCGCAGCCTTCTTCTGCTTGGCTTACATGAGTTGTTGAACTAATGTGATCAACTTCTTCATTGATTGTATGTGGCTAATTTAAATCTTTAGGCATACCAAAACAAATTGTCTCAACATGCACTTCCTTTGTTTTCTGCGCATCCTCATTATCGGACACATTATTCCTAATTTCTTCTAAACATCGTTCTACATCTCCAACTTCTATTCCTATCATCCACAATATGTTTTCAACAACTACCACCGCATTTGCGATGGAAAAGTGACAAGCGAGCATGGGAATCTACAAGTAACTCTTCCTCGCACCCAACCTCTCGAGGTTATCTTTGAGAAAGCCAAAGTGGGAATGGAATATATGTGGGGTATAAACAAATTAGTTAGGCAATCTTATATCTTCAACGTGCACTAATGGAATCTATGAATCTAAGGCCAAGAAGGCCCTTCTAACTCGAACAGGGATGATAGATCGTTCGGAAAGGATGACTACTTGAAGGCTCCAATCAATATCAAGCTCGGCGTGATCTGGTCTATGGGTTGTGGATACGTGGAAGATAACCTGTGGGTGCTTCATAGATATCTCCGGCAGTGGTCATGAAAATGGATGATGGATGTATGGTGGATTCTATGGGCGATTCTCTGTCTAGTCCATAAATCCTTAGCTTGATTAGCATGTTATATCTAGTGATGATAGTTGTGCGATAATAATTTGTGGAAGTGGAGAGGACCTAAATACTAACGTACGTAAGCCAACATCAACGTCTGATTGACCTATGGGCTCGTTGGGTTATGGGACCTGTGGATCACAACCGTAAGTTCATTGTCGCGGACCTCCTATGGTCATGTGCAAAATCAATCCCTAATTCCTAATATCCAATAGTTGTATGCCTTTTCGGCCTCTATGTTTAGAACTAAAAGTTGTGCGATCTTCTTAGAGTGCCTTACAAGCGTTCTGGCAACTTGAATTCTTAAGCTAGTATCTATGTCGATAAGGATATCCCCTACGTCTGCTATGGGACCAAAGGATCACAACCAAACGTTTTCTCTCTTTCAAGCCCTTCTACAGTCATGCAGATATTTATTTAGGGCAATCTGTAGTTTGGTTGATTTGTCCAAAACGCATGTGCTTGGTCATCTTCTATGTTTAATCCTCTTAACTGTGGGCTGATTTCTTGTAGGTCTATTGTTGTTCGGAAGACTTGGATTCTAAGATTCTGATCTATATCAGTTATTGCTGTAACAAGATTGGGTTGAGGCACGATTGGCTTGAATACGTATTCTCTGGGCTCCCTAGGTCCCATGATTTTCATACGAAAGAAACAATATAAATCTAACTAAGTTAAAGTAAACTAATTATACGAAGTATATCCACAACGCATATATATAAATTCCCTGTTTTTGTATTTTCGATAAAATATTGAACGCAATTGAAAGAGCAATTATTTAAAATATCTAGAAATTTGACAACTAAACTAATAACGAAATTAAAACAAACAAGGCAAAATGAGTATAGCTACTTGCACCGTAAAGGTTGTAAATCTATTCTAAATAATGAAATAACCGATCTAATCTATTTGTAAGACTCCCGATCCTACCTCGTAAGTGAGGAATGAATCATAATTTCTCGTAAACTATCAATCCCCATAGCTTCCCCGGCAATATCGAAAGTGAGATTAACTAAAATGAAATGATTCACTATTCTATATGATATATTTTAACTAGAACTTTGAAAGCTCGAACCTAGATTTTTCTGTAATGTTGGCGAATACTGATTGTGTGTGGCTTTGTCCCCTTAGTGTGGTCTCCTGCTCCTTCGTGCTCATGTGAATCCGTAAAAAAGCATGTAATGCTAAGATCAATGTAAGTAGGTATTGGAACAATGGTAGCTTTGAATGTAGATCTAATACAATATGAGTAAGAGAGGGATAGCGCAAGAGAACATAGCTTGGCTTATGCAATTCCTAAGCAGGATTTATTACGAGTCATACAACACAAAACGCCTAGAACCCGAAACTATCCTTTTGATGAACAAAACCTGCAACTCTAGTGGCTTCGGACTAAAAATAAAACTATCCTACCTTGGTGTCACTCAGATTTCACCTCAAATCATGGATCACCCAATCCAAAAAAATTTCGTACTTTTAAAATAGTGGGTCGCTTTGTTGTTTTTATTGCCCGAAAGTCCCCGTATTGGCCAAAATAATCCTAAAGAGCCATATTAGCCTTTTTTCGCCAAATACCCAGATGCCCAAAATTGTTTTATTCTCATTCGCCGATTTGTCTCACAAGAAATTTGTATTTAATTATTTTGAGCCCCATATGAGGCTATTTGCGCTCTGCTTTAACTCCATTATGAGCGAATATGTTATTATTCCTATGTACTGTAAGGATTTTAACTTATTTTAAGTTTTGGGATTTATTTGTAACTTTTGGCATTTTTCGTGTTTTTGTGGTGTCCCGTTGTGTTTTCTCAGTAAATTTCTCTCGAAACAACTCCTTTGCACGGTAAGCCCGATTTTTGGCCTCGGGAGCGGCTAGAAAACATATACGCACATTGTGCCCGTGAGGAAGTCGCCGTCGAAGGTCCGGATCACTGGGAAAAAGTGAAGTCGCAGACAGTGCCCTCGCGGATGGGCGCATTTTTGGAAAACAAAGGATTTAAGCTGCGATGGGAAAAATATAAGCCGCAGGCAGGGTGGGAATTTTATACTTGCCTGGCAGGGTACTTTTTCCCGTGTTATAAAAATCACTTAAGTGGATTACGGGGTTTTGGTGCCTGCCTGGCAGGGTAAAGCATCCCGTTATCAAAAAAATCTTAAAAATAGAATTACATGTGCAAAAAAGTGCGCCCCCTTTGGTGAGAGATTAAAAGAATTAAAATTGATTATTTTTATTAATCTTTCTTCTCAAAAAGTGCGCCAAGCTTGAGGAGGTCAACAAGTCAAAGATGGAATAAAAGAAAGGAGTCAAATGCATTAAATTTAATTTATTTAATGGCTGCCCTCTTCCTCTCAAAAAGTGCACCCTATTTGGGTATTATTTAATGTTTTTTAAGGCATTAAAACATTAAATTAATTTCTATTTTCAGTGGCTATGGTCAAAGCACACTGTGGGGCTTGAGTGAAGTGTTGTGTGAAGGATTAAATTGGATTAATTTAATTTATTGGATGGCTGTCCTTAAACATGCTATTTTTAAAAGAGAAAAGCATGATTTTTAATTAATTAATTGCCTTTAATTGTTAGGGCAATTATTAATTATAGAATTGTGAAGGTTATATAAGCATGGGCAGCCATATGGGTGAATAATTTAATTCACAGGTAAAGAATTGCAGCTAGGAGGAAAAGTGCGCCCCATTAGAGGAAGGATTTTGTTCAGACAAAGTGCTAACAAGGCTAAAAGCTTCCAGATTTGGCGCATGCTTTGGAGAAGGTTGATCTTCGTCTGCATAGTTTTTTTCACAGTGTTACAGGAGCTCAAAGTGTTGATTGAAAGGATTCATGCTCTCTTTATGTGCAAATTAAACACCAATTTTTGGGGCAACAGCTTGAAAAGTGCAGATTTTTATAATTTAAATTCACTATTCATGCTCCGGTGGCCATTTTTGTCTGAATAAATTACAGGAATTCATTACAGGTGCTTTACAAAAGAAAAGGAGTTTTTATCAATGTCCAATACATTGCAAATATCCTCCGAATCTGAAGATTTGTCCAGATCTGCACTAAAGATTGAAGAAATCCGCCAAGTTAGGAAGAAAAAGAATTATTCAGACAAAGATTGATAAAGCCATGGTGAAAGGAGATGAAAAAGAGAGCACGATGGATTCATGCATTGCTTCCAAACTTTCAGACATAGGAGACACAGATCTAGGCCCAGAACCTCTTTCTGATTTGATTGATAGATCCAGAGCGGGAAAGACTTCACTCATGCGTGCGGTCAAAAGTAGCGGAATTATCCGAGCTGCAGCTTTCCCATGTACAGCCCAATTGCCAGAGTTCGTGATGGAGTGTGCTAGATCTTATCATCCTTCATCCAGATCAGTGCGTGATGTTGTCATGCGAAAAAGACAATAATTCGCTTTGATGCGAATTCATCAATTATTGTCTAAAGATTCCAAAGCGAAAGGTGGTGACTTCTATTAGCATTCGAGATGCCGACAAAGAGATGGGAGAAACATAGAGCTTATTGCGTTAGCATAATGAACAATGGTTTATGAAGAAGCCTAGATCCCCTTCAAAGTTCCCGAGACTCTTCCACGCTCCAATTTGGTGCAGAAGTAGATGATGTCATCAAATTGCTATGCAGGATGAATGGCGAAGTGAATGCCTACACTTTCCGTACATGGATGTATGCTTTCATCAGGACCATTGAAATCAACAAGGTTGATTCTATAATCAATTGGTCGGAAATTATTAGCAGCAACATCGGTGAGCAACTTCGGAACGTGAAGCGTACTTTCAGCTTCAAGATGACTTCGTACTTGGTATATGTTGCAGCTTCACAGGTGTCTTTTCCAAGCTGGATAGATGTGGTGTTCTTTCCAAGGACCCCATTTTCGAGTGCTACCCACAGCTTACTGTACCTGCATGCGAGAAGGACTTCAAAGTGATCAACGATGACTTCTTCTACGATTTCATCTGCAGGCTAGACAAAGACTTGAAGACTCACAGGGTAAGCAAGGAAGCGTGGGAAGCAGTGTCCAAGATTGGCAGTTTATTCATCCAGTTTGCAGATTTCACATACCTCAGGGTTACGGGCTTTTCTGGAGAACCTATAAAGATGCCCAGGTATCCAAGTGATAGAGTGATCACCATGGAGCTGAGCAGGCAACTCGTAGAGTTACACGACCTTCAGTTGAAACGGCACAAGTCTACGGGCTTCTTCCCAATCACTGTGGGATATTACAGTTGCATCAGCATTCACAGAGCTCGAGGGATGGAAGCGCAAATGTTATCCGAGTATGAGCAAGAGTTCTTCCCTGCACGGCTTAACTTCGATCCATTTGGAGTAGCCAGAAGACAATCTCCCAGGAGTACGCACATGTGCCTTCGTTAGAAGATTTCGGATGAAGTGCGTATGAGTATGAGGTTAGAAAGAAAGATTTCAGCAGCTATCAAAGAAAGCAAGTGTTTGACTTTGACTAGCACGGATACTGCGGATCTTAAAGATGATGGGAACGTGGTACTTGACACTTACCATCGATGGGAGGAGATAAAGCTATACCGCAGGACAACATCGAGGCTGCCATTCAATCAAGAGAGATCCGAGTCCGTGTTGGTGAATACTTCGAATCGCTACTAATGAAAGGATACTGCCTTGATGAAGTATCGATGAATCAAATCACGGGAAACTTCGGCGGGAGATTCCCTCAAACAAAAGCATGAAGGAGAAAGCAAGCAGAAAGGTCCGAGAAGTTGAAAGTACACAAGATCTCAAGAGAAAGAGAAGACCACTTCTACGACCATAGCTTTGACTCCAAATTCTCCAAAGTACCAGAGGATCACCAACTATCGTGACCGCAGCAAGAGGATGCTTCCATGCCTTCATTGAAACCGCGATGACATTCATTTCTCTCCGCAGCCACTTCTGCTCAAAGACCCATTCCGAGGAGATGTCAAGCTGCAGATGACGGAGTTCGAAAGAGCTTTGTCCTTGGATGTTTCAGAAGATGGCAGCCATGACACTGTGGCACTTTCTGACGGAGAGGATGCAGAGCGGGAGATGGTAGTGCACTCAGTGACTTCTTACTCCCCGAGAAATAACTTCTTGGGATGGTTAGCTTTGCAGTTGGTTCCGGAAGCAAGAGTAGAGATGAACTTAGAGGAGCATGACTTGTAGCTACTTCAGGATCTGAGCAGAAGAGACAGAAGGCCTAAAGTTGCTAAAGCAACTTCTAGGTTGATCATCAAAGATTCGGGAGAAGTTTGCTGAGATATCAATTCCGGCGGAAGGAAAGATAGAAGAGGAGCTCATGGCAGAAGATGTGATGGTGACCAAAATACCACTCGGTCAAGCTACCACTGAAGGATTGAAGCAGGACACGCAAACATTGTTGGATGCTTTGTTCCTTAGGCTTGACAGTGAAAAGGCGGAGAAAGAAGAGCTGCAGAAGCAAATATCTCAATTATGTGAGATCATAGCCAAGGTTGCTAAACCTTCCATTCAGCCCATTTCAGAGCAGGTGAGTGATCATCTTATGCAGGAAATGGAAGATGCAAGCAATCAAGTAAAGGCTATTGACGAATGGAAGGATCTGATTATTCATCAAGCTTCTGTGCAACTTGGGGAAGTGCCAGCCCGCCTAAAGGTTATGAAAGATGCAGCAAATCAACTAAAGCAACTGATGGAAAGCATAGAAGGCATGAATACAGTTGCAGAGAGTAACCCGAGTATTTTGGCCGAGATCAACAAGCTCACCAGGAGATGTATTGTTGCATGAACAAATTGTACCGGATGGATCAATGAGAAGGGGAAGCAATAGAGTTTGCAGATCTTTCCGTTTGGATATCTGAGAGTTTTGCTGAAAAGGATGCAGGTGCTTGAGAGTAGAACATCAGATTTACCAGACAGTATCATTTCTTTCACTGAGGAAAGAGTGGATGGAGGTGTTACTTCATACGTGCGGATTGTTTCTAACGAAGTGCATGATTCCTGGAAGGTCTCTTCGATGGTGCAAAAGAGAATTGATAAATCTACCAAGCCTTTCACGATGAATTCTATCGGTAGATCGGTGGCGCTGCAGTCAGACATTGCGAGATTCGGGCCGAGTTTGGAAGAGGTGGAAGCATGCAGCAAAGTATTGAATGAAGGGTTGCTGCAGTTCAGGACAGAGAAGGAAGCAGTGGCTAAAACAGATGGAAGGATGCTGAATTATATGTTCGACAAGTATATCAGATATCAAAACAAGAAGAAGATGTAAACATTACAGCTGGCATGACTTCTTCTATTCTTTCTTCTTCTATTTTCTATGTTCCCGGATGAAATTGTAAAACTTCTAAGTTATTGGTTTTGCAACCATTACTTGAAGTCATGTGGAACTATTCTATTAGTTAAGTGATACATGTGTCACTTAAGAAGAAGTTAGTTGAGGATGATTGCCAAATGTCATCTTTACTTGTTGTTCATACTTTAGTTTAGTTTGAGTCTTCTATTTGTACTTTCCCTCCTACATTCTATAAGTAGGAGAAGAACCTCCGGGTTAAGGATCAATCAGAATTTGTAAGAAGCAATCTTGTGTTCTAGACTTTGTGCTGAACCCCTGAGAGCCACTTGTTGCAGAGGAATACAAAGAAGCAGGTTTCCGGAGAACTTTGTGTCACGGCGTACTGTGTTTCTTGCTTTTAAATCTTTAGATCTTTTAAGTAAACTTTGTGTTATTGTAGATCTGGATCTAGAGCTGCCTTTGCTTTATAATTCTGTGTGTTCAAATCTATTAAGTTTCTTCTATGTGCATGCAATTAGCTCTGCTATCTACTAATTGGGATGCACATCTTCCTTATTTCTTCTCTGTAATACCTTTACTTTCTTCTTCTATAATTTTCCTTTCTTAAACAACTGCTTACTTGCTGCAGAACTTCTTAGTTATGGTTCATGAACTAAGTGGTTAAAGTAAAACCCCTGATAGATAATAACACATTTTTATTGACAAATCGACACGGAGCCTCACCGGTTAAATGAGGGAGATTTATCTCATGACTGCCTAGGTTTGATGCTATGCAGAAAATCTAGCCAACATACCTCAATTGATTGTATGAAACAGTAATAGCACTAGCACAAGAAGATTATGTGGCTTCTAAACATCAAAACAACACTAACTATGCATGCAACAAATGAAAACTATGAATTCCTAAGAACTGAAAGACTAAACTATTGAAATGAGAGGATGAGAGGCAATTTTTGAGGGGCCATTTTCTTGAAAACCAACCAGCTATTTATAGAATTCCCATTTACCCAAAGGTGAAATCCAAATTGAACTCTTTTACAATAAACAATGGAAAAACACTATTCCAGGGAACCAAAATCATAAATACGAAAAGGCGGTGAAAAAGCTGGTAAACGTTGAAATTTTACGCGAGTCGTGATAAAAGGAATGTTCTAGAAAACACGTTAGGACCGCCACCCCGAGCGGTGGTGTTTACAGACCACCGCCCGTGGCGGTAGTCGTGGTTTCGTCATTTGAAGAGAAAAAAGTAAGGAAAATAGGGGAAGAGAAAAGCTAAGTGGAGCATGCAGGATGTTAATGTACACTTGGAGAACTTTTCTAAATCCCAAACACCTTACGAGGAGACCTGTATCATTATTGGGGCATGTGTGACATCGCTCCAAAGAGCATAGTGCCCTTACAATTTTGGGTAGGAACATATTGCCCCCTCGAGAGAAGTGGTTTAGCCATGAAGAGGTGTAAAACGGTGGAGTGCAGTATGGTGGTCCCGAAATGGGAGGTTAGAAATTATACCTGACACATCCGTGTGTCAAAATGACGCCATCCAAAATTCCCGCTACCTGCAAAATGAAAAGAGGACTCAAGTGCAGATAGATGAAATAAATCGAAAAATAAATACTAAAATAATATGAAATGAGGACTTACCATTCGCGCGGGGATAAGAACTTACCTCCGTTGGTGCTCCAAACTTGCGAAAAGGGCATTCAAAACGAGTCAAGATGCTATATATATAAAAATGGGCCCATTTTCCTATTCATTTACACATGTTGATTTGATTGATTTTGAGCTCGGGACCCACAAAGGATGATTTTGACAAGAGTATATTCAAAATGTTCATGACGAGATAGTGATCATGCCTACACAAGCGAACATCAACCCGTGAGATCACAAAGTTAGTTCTTCTTAATTTAACGCTTTTTACCCCAAAATGTTAAAATGATGAAATCTTTGTCATGGGGGATTATTTTTGAAACTCACGGTGCTAATAGAGTCACTTAGGGGGGGCGCCTAATGGGTAGGCTTTGTTTTAGTCAAAATAGTCATTTTTTGGTGTTTTAAGGTGTTTTTAGGGCACGTGACCCGTTTTGAAATGTAGGACAGGACCGCCGCCCTGAGCAAGGCAAGGCGCGATTCTGAGACCGCTGCCCTTTAAGGTGGTGGTTTCAGAACCACCACCCTGCTCAGGGCGGCGGTCCTTTATAGAACGCTAAAATCTCAGTGTTTTGAGCCCAATTTTGTATTTTTAGTATTCTTATATGTTTTAATGATTTTTTTTAATGTAATTTGAATACTAACTTACTTCGCTTTGCACATTTTAAGGTGTATTTACTGAAGAAGGAAGAGTACATCGATGGAGCCGTGAGAGAAAGTGTGATTGGCTTCCAGCTGATTGGATGCACTTTCTCGGGCCGAGTAGGATACTCTTCAAAGGGCCAGATATTGCATATATCACGGGTTCCTCATGTCGCACCTTATAGTTACATAGTTTGTGACCTGTTTTCATCTTTGGGATGCCGATCGAACACTTTCTCGATTTCTAGGAGTCGGGGTGAGTGGACTATCACCCTGAGGATGTCTACCGCATCTCTGGGAATCCTAATCATCGGGAGACGACTCACACTTGAGACAAGCGGTCACGGGCTCGAGATAGCTCTGGGCAACATACATGGGAGACACAATTATCTCCACTGGTTCGAAGAAGGGGGTGAGGGTCCGTTCGATTCTAGCTTGCATATCCCTTTGATTCGTCCATTATGGGGATCCTTGCCTCAAGATTGATTAGGGATAAGGGGGGACACCTTACTCTGCTGCTAGTCCCCTATTATTGCACAGATTGAGGCACATGGCTGGATTTATGCCTGGGGAGCTGATATACTTGGGACCACCTATCATGATTTGTACCAGGTGGTTCGCTTACAGGGACAGTCTTTGAGCCATCTGACCCTAGTTATGAGCTAGGTCTATGAGCATATCATCCCTTATGGGAGAGGTGTAGAGGTGGCAGATCCCGGAGCTGTGAGGGCAGCTAGATGGACAGATATGTTGGTGCTTAGAGCACCCCACCAGCCAGTTGCTTCCCTGACTACTGATGATATGGAGGCCACACCTTATCAGGCCATGGCAGGGTTGTGGGGCGAGGAGACCCTCACTTTGATTTCTTGCTCTACTACAAGGCAGCTTGTGGACAGGATGGGAAGGTGGAGACACACCCCTTTGACCGAGTGCCTCAACAGTTGGCCTTGGCTTACGTCGGTATGCTTCCCCCAGTGGTGCCAGTGTTCAGATCAATTCGAGAGGCTAGGGGAGGTCCTAGAGGCCGGGGTTGGACAATTGTTACTCCTGGCATCCCTATTACAGCTAGGAGCATGGTACGCACTCGAGGAGAGCCGGTGCTCCTCGGGAACCTTTACTTGATTACCGTCGACCCCGCCACACAAGCAAATGATGACCCCATTGATATAGACTCCGAGTCTGAGGAGTTCACAGGGGGAGAGATGGAGGAGGAGACCGAGGATATGGAGGTTAGCGATTCGGGTGGAGAGGAGGATAGCGATCCCAAGTGGCATGACACTCAGGAGATCCTACAGGCCGAGAGGGCAGAGCAGAGTGCGGAGAGGGAGACTCTAGTTTCAGAGGAGTTGCCCTCTCAGGACTTAGGTGGAGAGGATGAGTCCGTAGTAGGACGTTATGTTGCCCTAGGCACTAGAGGAGGACATCAGTCAATGGCGGCATCTATGGTAGGCACTGACCCTAGGGATCCCTCTTGGAGGCCCAGAGATCTGAGTGAGTTATCACCCTTCTCTTAATATTTGTTTTTAGCTAGGATTGTTTTAGTTGCTATCTCTCCGTTTATTCATTTTTGCTTTTACCTTTTGATCATTTCCAAAAAAAAATTCTCATTTGCTTGCAGAGACTACTGATGAGTGGCGAGACCTGATTCACCGGGTATGTAATGATACCCTAATGATCCCCATGGAGAAGACTCATTCTGAGCTATTTGTGGATGCAGGGGAGCCTTAAACATCTAGTAGGCATAGCGATGTCTTTGCCCCTGTCTGGCATGTGGCCAAGATGGTGACTACCCTCTGTACCGAGTTGGTTGGGTATAGGACAACAGAGTGCCTGATGAGGAGTCACTCTCATAGCGAGGCCGCAGCTGCTCCTCGGGACCGTGAGCCCTCAGTGCATTCAGAGCGCCAGTGTAGCCGAAGTCCTAGATGTGGTCGTGCACCTTCAGAGGGATCTCATAGGGGTTGAGAGGCCACTTGGCTCTTTTTGTAGTGACTCTTAGATTTGTTTATACAATTTATTTTTTATTTCCCGGGCTCATTGAGCATTTTGACCATGCCTAGCACATGATGGCATTGTACATGAAACTTGATTATATATATATATATATATATATATATATATATATACTTCTTTTGGATCAGACTCTTGGTGTCTAGGATTTTGTGATTTGTTTCCACATGTAAATTATAATGTTGTTTTTATATGCTTTTCAAAATGTATGCAATGGAGAACAAATGACACAAATGCTTTCTTTCTTTTGTATTTCGTGATGCTGATATATGATAATGCAGACACAATGTGATCTTGAACTTTAGCTTCTATAAGCAATTTTCCGGTACTTCATATTGTTTTGACAGAACGTGATGACAAGTTGGTATGATGAGCGGATGAACTTGCCCCACTCCTAACTCCACGCAACTAGTAAGATGTGAGGGCTCACCACCAAGAGCTAGAAAGGGCACAAGTTGTGAGGTGTGTTGAAATGGAAATGATGAGAGATAGACAAAGATTTGGTGGAACCAAATTAGGATGCTACAAACCTATTCTACTCAAGTGACTCCATAGTTTAGAATGCAACTTGCTTTGTGGTTTATCTAGACTTAGATCCATAGATGGCCACATGGTTGACAAAATCTGGTTTTCAGGGTTTTGAACTCTCTTGGAATTTTGGACATCTGATTCATTATTTTTACTCAAGATTTCAAAGGTTTATTTGAACTGTTTTGCTTATGACCTTCAACATTTATTGTCGAGAGAACCCCCTATACCTTGCCCCATGCTTCTAGTAGGAAGCATGGACTTATCACCATGGACAAGGCACAGGTGAGTAAGGGTGTTCCCATCCTTTCCCAACCCTATGTCACTAGTAAGAGATGCAAGCTCATCACCGAAGGTTGGTAGGGAAAGGAAATGTGTAAAAATAAAATTTTCTGTTTGATCTATATTTGACTTATTTACTTGAGAAAAATGTCAGAATGTTCTTATTTCCAAAGAGATCTATATACGGGATAGATGTGACACTATGAAACTTCTAGAACAGACCATAGGCAAGACACCTATCCTACGAAGAAACAAAATTGAGAAAAAGCATGCAGGCCTTGATATGGCTACCGTTAAGACTTTGTCGTATCTAGCTTTTAATTGATAAAATGATTCTGAAATAGGTGATGATGTAATGAAAATGAAGAAGTATGATTGGAATGCTTACGCGCTAATACTATTAGAAGTTTGTAATGAATTGCTTGAGAATAATTCCCTTGATGAGTGAACAAAATGAACCTAACTACATGAAGATGCAATGTAGATATAATTATACAAATAGTGTTGGCGCTTCATGCGTTAAACCGTTTAAGGTGCAAGGAATTGATAGTTTCGTTGAATTCCTCACCTTCCAGTGTACATAAGAGATATGCATTGTTTTCATAGTCTTTCATGACTCGGTATGGGCCCAACCATTTGGGACGGAATTTCCTTCCTTCACCGGTCTTCTTATCGATATGGTTGTCTAGTCTTAGAACTAGATCTCCTTCATATATTTCTCGCTCATAGACCTTTTTGTTATACTTTGCTAGCACATCCGGTCAGATAGACTCTATGCCACTATTCAACATCTAATTTTGCCTCATCTAGGCTTTCTAGTTGGGAGAGGCATGCTTCTCTATAAGCTTCTTCATCCGAATCCTTGTAATGAGATGCAGAGACTAGGTATTTCAACCTCAAGTGGGAGAACTGCTTCTGCTCCGAATACCAATGAGAAAGGAGTTACTCCTATTAGTGTTCTTATTGAGGTTTGGTGGGCCCACAAGGCTGGATATAACTTTAAATGCCAATCTCGTTTGTTTTCTTTTACCGTTTTGAGAAGAATAGCTTTCAACGCTCTTGTTTTTGCTCCATCCCGCACGTTAGCTTGAGGGTAATATAGGGAGGCTGTATGATGGTTTATTTTAAATTTACTGCATAGCTCACGGACCTTGTCATTCTTAAAGGAAGTGCCATTATCTGAGATAATGATTTATGGGACACCGTACCTATAAATGATCTGGTTCAAAATGAACTTGGCGATCACGGCACCTGGTATAGTGGTAAGAGGCATAGCCTCTACCCATTTGGTAAAATATTCGATGGCCGTGATTATGAAGTTATGGCCATCTATTGACGAGGGAGAGAATTTCCCTATCAAATCTAGGCCCCATGTAGAAAAGGGCCATGGAGTCGTGATTGGTTGTAGAGTTTGTGTCGGCATGTGAATCTCGTGGGAAAATTCTTGGCATTTATGGCATCTGCATACAAACTCTACTGCGTCGTGTTCTAGAGTGGGCCAGAAATAGCCCATCCAATGTATTTTTGCAGCAGCAAGTGGCATGACCTCTAAAATGACTGCCACATATTCCATTGTGGATTCATAGAGAATCTTCTTGGATTCTTCGTGTTAACACACCTCAGAAGCATTCCATCGAAAGCTTTACGATAGAGCACTTGTTCTATAATAACGTATCTAGCTACGATAATACGTAACCACCTTCTTTGTTGCGGTGTAGCACCTTCTAGATATGCATGGTATATGATATAATTAACAATATCAAAGTATACCAAGGACATTCGAGAGATATGAGGTCCGGTTTCGATGTAATATATGCATTCATCGGGAAAATCTAGATCTACCGTGATCGCCCATCTAATGGGTTATCACCTAACCAATCTGCAATGATTTGTCCCTTAACGGACTTCTCCGTTTACAAAAGTTAATTCAATTCACCCATTAAGGTTATAAAGCATCCAACTTTTTAGAAAAGGACCCTTGCGTGAGGAAAGTCTCAGTAAATGGTTTGTTTTTACAATGACCCTTGTTTCTTGATTTAGCATGTAATGTCTTAATCATTTGGTTGCAAAGACTATGGCAAGGCATTCTTGTTCTGCTTATGTATAACATGTTTCATAATCAAGTAATGTTCGGATAATGAAATAAATCACGCGTTATCATTTGTCATTGTCTTCTTGAGTCAACATGCAGGCCATCGAGACATGAGTAGCTCGTGAGTATAGAATTAAAGGGCGGTCTGGCTTAGGAGGCATTAGCGTAGGTGGTGACAATAAGAAACGTTTAACTGCTTTGAAAGCCGCATTGCAGTCTTTAGTCCAATCGATACTATAATCTTTCTTGAGTAGATTATTGATGGGATGAATGGCAAAGCTTAAATCTAGGATGAATCTTCGAATTGCACCGAGTTTCCCAAGAAATGACCTAATTCCAAACTCATCCGAAGGTGGGATCATTTCAAGAACAGCCCAGATTTTGGCTAGGTCTACATCGATCCCTCGTGATGATATGATGTAACCTAGGAGTTTCCCTCCTGTCACACCAAATACACATTTTTCTAGGTTTAGCGTGACTCCGTATTCGATCAAACGTGAAAGAATGATGTGGAGCACTTTTGGGTGATCATTGGCCAACAAGTTATCTACATAGGATTCCATGATTTTATGAATAAGATCATGAAATATATATGTCATTGCCCGCTGGTATGTAGTTGCGGTGTTCTTGAGACCGAATGACATAACATAGCAATAGGTTCCCCAAGGAGTTATAAATGTAGTTTTGGCTTGGTCTTGTTCAGATATTCTAATTTGATTGTATCCCGAGAACCCATCCATGAGAGACAAAAGCTCAAATCCAAATTGTGCGCTCTACAATGATGTCAATGGATGGTAACAGGAAGTCATCCTTGGGGCACACCTTGTTAATGTCTCGGAAGTCTATGCAGATGCGTATCTTTCCATTCTTTTTTAGAACGGGGACGATATTAGATACCCACTGAGAATAATCTACTGGCTTGATGAATCCTACTTGGAGGAGTTTCATTACTTCTTCCTTCACCATGAGAGCTACCTTGGGTTTCATTGGTCTCGATTTTTGTTTAATTGGCTTTGCATTTGGTTTGGTGATGAGGTTATGTACCGTGATGTGCGGTGTAATTCCCGTCATTTCTTTATAATTAAATGCAAAAGCCTTTTGATGTTCTTTGAGGATTCGAGTGTGTATTTCTATCTCTTCTGGAGTTAACAAAGATCCTAGTTTCAAGATCTTTGGTTCTTCCTATGTTCCAATGTTAATATCAATCATTTCTTCGATTAAAGAAGCATTACCTTCTTTAAACTCAGGTGGGGCTGGAGGTAGTTCCAGATCTTCTCCATTCTCTACCGTGTATATGTCGAGCTCCTTTTATGGGGGAAGCTCTATCATGGGATTTCCAAAGTAAGAAGACGAATGTGGGATTAAGGATAAATCTACCATGTGTTGGGTGAGATATAACTCTGCATAGGTGTTTAGGTAATTGAGAGTGGCTCCATCACCACAACGTGATCTAAGATAGTAGATCTATTCTCAGCTATGTTTTTTAAAAGAGGATTTGTTGACGTTTTCTTTACTAATGGTTCAAGATTTAAGGATACTATGAAACAGTGTGTCTTCCAACTCACTATTTGGAGTGAAACGTGAAGCCGAGGTTGCTATTGAATCTGCAAAGAAGGTTTTGTTCTCGTGGGATTGCCCGAATGGATATGAAGTTAAATCCTTTGCTTGAATCTAATACTACTTTGCTTTGTAGAGTCAGTAAGTGTTCACTCTAGTCTCATACACCTTAGAGAATTGGTTTGATACTAATTGTGAGTCTCATAATACTCGATGGCATAAACACCGAGCCTTTTAGCTATGATGAGGCCAAGGAGGAGGGCTTCATACTCGCGCCATTGTTTGTATATTCAAAATTTAATTTAAAGGTGAATGGTAGGATCTTTCCCTCGGAGAAGTAAAGATCACACCGCCTCACCCCATAACGACATCTAGCTCCATCAAAGTGGAGAGTCTAATGTTTATTTTGGAAGATGGTTGTTGGGACATTCGTTACGCTCTATTTCTTCGCTTCATTATTTCAACCATGCAGAGTTCTTCCTCACTGGAAGAGAACCAACTCCTAGGGTACATCCCATACCGGCCAAATCAAATGGTAGAAAAATTGGTAGATCCTGTTCTAGCAATTCAAAAAAATTAGTGGTTCCTAATGATACTTGTTTCTACAATGTTAGCCTCATCCTTCGTGGTTGGGATATTCTTGACTAGATTTGTAACTTCTAACTCCATTGTAGGTATTAACTTTTCTTCCGGTTTTGCGTTGGTCCTGCATTTGTTAAGTTGGTTTGTTGGGAGTTCAAACTCGAGTGAATGCTTGGAATTTTCTTGGTCCTGCTAGGTGTATATCGAATGGTTTTAGATCACCTTTTTCCATGAATATCTTTCCTAAGTGCAAGAATCTTATTTCTTGAAATAGCGTAGAAGGGATTGCCTTTATACGGTGTATCCATAGTCGACGAGGATCATATTATAATTGGTTTCCTTATCTATAATATAAAAATCAGTTAGGATTTTTTTGGGTCCTAAGGTGACTAGTAGTATTATAGTCCCAATCGAAGCGGCTTTAAGGCTATCATAGCCTCTTAGTGTATTCCGAGTCATGGAACAATTTGTTTCTCCATACCCTAGCTTTTGAAGGAAAGAGAAGGGGACTATGTTAACTGCTTCCCCATCATCAACCATTGCACGTTTAACGTAGTTATTAAACCCATACTTGTAAATGTAAAGATGGATCACCTCTACGTGCAATCTCGCCTATCGTGGCATTTTGTTTATGTCGAATATAAACTCGGTATCCCTATCTGGATGCCCCGAAGGGTGAATATCGAAGTCTATATGGTTTACTTGTGTTTCGGGAGGTGGAGTGATGTTAATTAAATGACCTAAACCTAATGCTTCTAAAAGAGCAGCCCTATGGGAAGGAGATTTCTTCAATAAGTCCAAAAAGGAGATGTGAGAGAAGGTCTTTGTTAGGTCATTAATTAAATCATAGGAACCTACGGGTTTTACTAATGGTTGGTGAATGTTATCTGTCTATAGCTGGTAACTTGGATTTGGCTGAGAGGAATACTCTCGTGTCCTTATTATGGCTTCCACGTGTAGCTCAGTGTCTAACTCCACTAAACCGACTATCTTGGGTCGTGGCTGATTTCCTAATTGTGGTGTGACACGTGGATTTAGTGAAGTCAAGGATTCATGATAATTGTTTCCTATCATCACACCCTTGTTCATCCCATTTGGATTTATTTTGTTGTTATTGTGATTTGGGAGCGGATCATTGAAGATCTTGAGGGGTGCATTTTGAGGGGAGACTGCTCCCATGAAAGTATTTGCCACAGAGATGTAGGATCTACTAAGAACATATCTATGAAAAGTTGTCTTTGTTCTTCTGGAAAATGTTGCATGAATTTATTGTAATCACAACAAGTCCTAGTGTCATGGCCTCGAATTTTGTGGAAACCACAATACGAGTTGGGATTATAATTCCTAGGTTGTTGGTTTGGTACGTGTTGTGGTCCAAAACTCTGATTAAACTGTTGACTATTAGGATTAAAGTTTTTGTTTGTTGCCTTTGGTTTTGATATCCAACTGAATTTTGACTTAGACCCTGGTATAGATCTGCTGTTTTTGTTGTTGTTGTGGATGATTAAAATCCACTGCATTGATTGTTGGGGTAAAATTGTTGTTTCGTTGATTGTTAACCAGTGGTGGAGCATTTACAACATTTGCCTTTTTAGCTTGGTCAGTTACCCCATCATTGTCACTCCATGATTTTTGTTAAGGATTTTAGGTCCTTGATTGGCATTTACTATACTAGGATAGGTCGTAGTGTTTTGATTGGGGATGATTAACCTCCCATTTGTTCCATACGTCTTGCAACCGCTATCTATTGTAGCTTGATCTATTCGGAGGCGCTCTCAAGTACTTCATCATAAGTCCTTAGTGGGAACTTCTAGACTTCTTCCTTTATCTCTCTGCTAAGAGAATGAAGGAATAAATCACATAGTTCCATCTGATCCATGTTTGGAGTACTTGCCAAAGAATAGAGGATTGTACACCATCTTTGGATGAAATGAGCAACATATTCATTGTGTTCTTGCTTAATATGCAAGAATTCCCTGATTCCTATTCTCAATAGTTTGTTCATGTCGAACGCCTTGATGAACTCTAAAATGAGTTGTTTAAATGAATGTATGGAGGCTTCAGGTATTCTGTAATACCAATCAAGGGCAATGCCCTCTAAGGTTTTGGGAATATTTAGCAATAACTCCATCCTGTGGAGAGTAGTTCTCAAATGGTCAGTGGCATAGGCCTTGATATGTGCATTTGGGTCTCCCTCCCTTTGTACTTGGGAAAATTGGGAAGAGGTCTTGAAGCATGACGCTTCGTATGGTGAAGTCTAAGGGTTCTTTCAAATATTCCTAATAAGTTCCTATCGCATAAATTTCACTATCGATGGCACTTCACGAGGGGGTAGAGGTGGAATGGGTTGTTGATATGGTGTAGCGTATGCATTTACAGGGACATAAGGAAATCCCTGTGGTTGAGTGAACATGCCGAGAGAAGAGAACATATCTCCTTGTGGTGATTTGGAATATATGTTTAAGTATGGAGGAGCATTGCTTAGAAATGGATTGTTTTGTACTAAACTAGGAAGTATCATATTTTCTGTTAGAGTGGCATTAGAGAACACGGTTCTAGTTGGCATTTGTTTTGAATACTGAGGAGGCATGCCCAACGTTCTTGTTCCTGTGAGGAGGTCTATTTGGCTAGGATGATGTGGAGGATTGGAATTTCTTGCCTACATGAATTGCAAACTTTGACTTGCTTGAGCAAGTTCTAACCCTCTAACTTTCTCAACTAAGGCTGAGATGACCTCGTTTGGTGAAGATACGGTATTTTTCCTTAGTGGTGTTTGTTGAGGTTGTATAGGCATATGGTACCTAGCTATAAATTGATCGGTGCCCTGCCAATTTTCATCGAGGAAATTCCTATAGGTGTAGGAATGGAGGTATTTTCTTGAAAAGAGACCTCGGGTTGTGTTTGCAAACCTCCTATTGGTGGGTACATGCTTTGAGAGTGTTGTTCACTCCTAGCGTAACGTGCTAAATGTTCATCATCTAAAAATAGATATGTATCTGATTGTCTACTCGATTTACGGTGGTCTAAGCAACACCTAAGGAGACAAACCAGATTCTCCGGTGAGCGTCATGTTGCTTTGAGCCTCAAGGCTCTGGTTTGTTGTGTTTGAGTGAGCTGATCCAACTCCTCTATTTGGGAAGAAGGACTATATCTAGTCATTTGAGGTGGAGTTTGTATTGAAAATCGGTTGATTGAATAGTTGTCACCCCATGCTGAGAGCAAGGGTGATGGTTGTCTATTCAACTTAGCATAGTATGCTTCAAGACCTAGGAGAGGTCTTCCATATGCATCGAATCTTGACATATTCAGGGGGTATATGAATACCCACAGACTAATGGGAAAGAGTGAAGGTGGATGGAAGAAATGAAAAATAAAAGAGGAAGAACCGTTTGATTCACGTTGGGTTCACTAATTTTGTACGATGGAAAAGTGACAAGTGAGCATGGGAATCTACAAGTAACTCTTCCTCACACCCGACCTCCCGAGGTCGTGCTGAGACAGCTGGTGGGGATGGAATATATGTGGGGTACAGAAAAATTAGTTAGGCAATCTTATATCTTTGACGCGCACTAATGGAATCTGTGAATCTAAGGCCAAGAAGGCGCTTCTAACTTGAACTAGCGTGATAGATCATTCGGCGAGGATGACTACTTGAAGGCTTCAATCAATATCAAGCTCTGCATGATCCAATCTATGGGTTGTGGATATGTGGAAGATAACCTATGGGTGCTTCGTAGATATCTCCCAACAGGGTCATGAAAAATGGATGATGGATGTACGGTGGATTCTATGGGTGATTCTCTGGTCTAGTCCAGAAATCCTTAGCTTGATTAGTTATATCTAGTGAGGATAGTTGTGCGATAATAATTGGTGGAAGTGGAGAGGACCTAATACTAACGTGCGTAAGCCAACATCAATGTCTCGATTGACCTATGGGCTCATTGGGTTATGGGACTGTGGATCAAAACCATAAGTTCGTGGTGTCAATGCGAACCTCCTATGGTCATGTGCAAAATCAATCCCTAATTCCTAATATCCAAGAGTCGATGCCTTTTCAGCCACTATGTTTAGAACTAAAATTTGCATGATCTTCTCAGAGTACCTTACAGGTGTTCTGGCAACTTGAATTCTTAAGCTAGTGTCTATGTCGATAAGGATATCCCCTGCATCTGGCTATGGGACCAAAGGATCACAACCAAACATTTGCTCTCTTTCAAGCCCTTCTACTACAACATGAGGTTATTTATTTAGGGCAATCTATAGTTTGGTTGATTTGTCCAAAACGCATGTGCTTGGTCGTCTTCTATGTTTAATCCTCTTAACTAGTGGGTCTGATTTCTTGTAGGTTTGTTGTTGTTCAAGACTTGGATTCTAAGATTCTGATCTATATCAGTTATTGCTGTAACAAGATTGGGTTGAGGCACGATTGGCTCGAATACGTATTCTCTGGGCTCCCTAGGTCCCGCGATTGTCATACAAAAGAAACAATATAAATCTAACTAAGTTAAAGTAAACTAATTATACGAAGTATATCCACAACATATATATAAATTCCCTGTTTTTGTATTTTCGATAAACTATTGAACGAAATTGAAAGAGAAATTATTTAAAATATCTAGAAATTGACAACTAAACTAATAATGAAATTAAAACAAACAAGGCAGCCGAGTATAGCTACTTTCTATGTACAATTGTAAATCTATTCTAAATAACGAAATAACTGATCTAATCTATTTGAAAGACTCTCAATCCTACCTCAGAAGTGAGGAATGAATCATAGTTTCTTAGAAACTATCAATCCCCACAGCTTCCTGTAATATCAAAAGTGAGATTAACTAAAATGAAATAATTCACTATTCTATTTGATATATTTTAACTAGAACTTTGAAATCTTGAACCTAGATTTTTCGTAAATAGTGGCGAATCTGATTATGTGTGGCTTTGTCCCTTAGTGTGGTCTCCTCGCCCTTCGTGCTCACGTGAATCCAGAAAAGCGTGTAATGCTAGCATCAACAGAAGTAGGTATTGGAACAATGGAAGCTTTAGATGTAGACTAAATACAATGTGAGTAGGAGAGGGATAGCGCAAGAGAACAGAGCTTGGCTTATGCAATTCCTAGTGAGGATTTATTGCAAGTCATACAACACAAAACGTCTAGAACCTGAAACTATCCTTTTTGATGAACAAAACCTACAACTCTAATGGCTTCAGACTAAAAATAAAACTATCCTACCTCAATTGATTGTATGAAATAGTAATAGCACTAGCACAAGAAGATTATGTGGCTTCTAAATAGCAAAACAACACTAACTATGCATGCAACAAATGAAAACTATGAATTCCTAAGAACTGAAAGACTAAACTATTGAAATGAGAGGATGAGAGGCAATTTTTGAGGGGCCATTTGCTTGAAAACCAACCAGCTATTTATAGAATTCCCATTTACCCAAAGGTGAAATCCAAATTGAACTCTTTTACAATAAACAATGGAAAAACACTATTCCAGGGAACCAAAATCATAAATACGAGCAAAGGCGGTGAAAAAAGCTGGTAAATGTTGAAATTTTACACGAGTCATGATAAAAGGAATGTTCTAGAAAAACACGTGAAGGACCGCCACCATGAGCAGGGTGGTGTTTATAGGGATCGCCACTCGCCCTGGGCGGTAACATGCAGACCGCCGCCTGTAGGGGCAGGCGGTTTTGTCACTGAAGACCAAAAAGCAAGGAAAAGAGGGGGAAGAGAAAAAAAAGCACGCAGAGGCTAAGTGGGGCATGTAGGATGTTAATGTACACTTGGAGAGCTTTTCCAAATCTCGAACACCTTGTGAGGAGACCTGTATCATCATTGGGGCACGTGTGATATCGTTTCCGCAGCATAGCACTTCTTACAATTTTGGGTACGTAAAGCCACCTTGT
Source organism: Taxus wallichiana var. yunnanensis (assembly GCA_018340775.1). Classification (NCBI taxonomy): domain Eukaryota; kingdom Viridiplantae; phylum Streptophyta; class Pinopsida; order Cupressales; family Taxaceae; genus Taxus; species Taxus wallichiana. Next base: position 7,007,201 of record CM031235.1, on the reverse strand, counting down.
CTTCTTCAACATGAAAGGCTTCACTTGGCCTCATATAATTAGAAATAACATTACGATCAAGTGGCCATATACCCATCCTATGAAAACTCGGTTTGATGTTTTCAGGAGTAAGTGCGAGTTGGAAAGCTTCGACTACTAAGTGTTGCCAATTCGTCCTTCTCGATTTCAAGACCCGAGTTCTTCGCCATCCATTTAGACCTCATTGATTTGAAGTAGCTCTTGAATGGAGAGAAAACACTAACATCTAATGGCTGAATTTTATGACCGTATGAGCTGGCAAAGTCACAAGGTCAATTCCTAAATTTCTAGCTTCTTGGATTGTGCCAAAAGCTACATGGATGTCATGACCATCAAATATTAGAAGATGCCTATTTGTTGGTGAAACTCCGCTGTGCACAGATCTTGCAAAATGATGCAGCCAATTCAAATACAACTCCTTTGTCATCCATGCATGTGGTTGTGCTGCCATGCATGCTCTAGGTTCACATCCAGCTATATAGTTTTTAAGTTGTCTCTTTGCCTTAAAAAGATAAAATCCAGGAATGGTTTGTCCTACTGCATTAACACAACATAATACAATAATCCATTCTCTACTTTTTGACATAATGTGTGGAACACTTTTACATCCTAATTTAGTAATGACATGCATGCCACAATTCCTTCCTCGCAACACCAATTTCATCACAATTCCATATTTTACTGGGCCCATATTGATCTGATTGTATACATTTTTTACAAGTTATCATAGAAAGCAACAACAATTCTTGGTCATAACATGACTGCTCTATCTCTCTCAAGGCCCTCTCGTAGTTCTTATTGTCAAATAAGGATGGTGTCTACGAACCCATACGACCAGGATTTTCTTGGTAGACCATCATTGAATGGATTTGGTCTACTTTGACATATATGAGCTACATAGGCCTTTAAGTGAATGACTTCAAGACCATGGCCAAGTTCAGCCATATCTTTGCACCATGTCACAATTTCCTACTCTTCATTCTCTGTCTCCCAACTATCGAAGTCCCAATCTCTTAGTGGTTCTTTTTCCATACAACCAATCAAGCATGTTTGTGGTAGGATACCCCACTTAGATGTTGCTTTTCTTGTTGACATTCCATTCTCCTCCACATCCCTCATGGCAGCCTTCATGTCTACTGTCCATTGTCCTCTTATGTATACTTTCTTTGTTATAGCAGACCCTCCAGTTACTTCAACATTTGGGTTCATACTAGTGTTGAATTCAGGTTCATGTGTAATTGTGATATTCTCATCAACAAATTGTTCTTTGCCTTTTGATGAATTGCTCCTTTGAGTGGAAGATGTATTTTTCTGAGGTTGTAATTGAGCAGCGTTATCCATGCCTGAATCTTGTGATTTGGCTCTTGAAGGATTATTCTTTCTGTTGGAAGAGGTGGTTTTCTGAGCTTGTGTCTCAGCTATTTTATCTTCATCAAGACAGATTTGTAAACTTTTCCCTCTTTGCAAGCTGCTTCTCAACCTTCTCACTGGTCTTTTGGATGTCTGCTTTGCACGTGCCATTATGAAATACAAGGAACTTTGTAGTCTGCATTAGTCTTTTGTTAGCATATTTGGATGCACTATGTATATGGAGGTAAATTTAACACCTTATGAATGTGTACATCTAATACTATGCATGTAGAATTTTAGAGGCTGCGAAAGAAGTAGTGGCTATTTCGGAAAATAAATAAATTTTTATTTTGAATATTGGAAAAGCAATGGCTATTTCAGAAAATCAAAGAAATCGCTATTTCTAGGATTTTATCTTTTTACGGCAAAGAGAAACACAAAAATCATTACTTCTATAGATTCCTATACATTTCAAAAAATGTGTTCAAAATTTAAGAAAATTATGATTTATTTAGCACAAAAAATCATATTTGGAGGAACAAGTGAACATTAAATTAATTATGCACACGAGTGAGTTTAAATTTGTAGATAGAGTATAAACAACATGAATTTGCAATAACGAAGTTGTTCATTCTTGCAAATTTAATGATGTTTGTAAACTATCTACATATTCAGACTTCCTAATGTTCATAACAAATTTAATGGTTAACTGTGAGATCTAAAAATGTTTAGAGAAAAAAAAAGAGACAATTTTTAAAAATAGTGCTTAATACAAAAGGTAAACAACTATTGCACCTGGAAATTTCAGAAATATTCTACTATTTTGTATTTGTGCAGCAAGAAAATTAGTGATTTGGAAGTACTGTTCTTCTGTATCTGTGCAACAAGAAAATTGATGATGGAAAAGTGCAGCAAGAAAATTGTTAGTAACAAAGATGCATACGACTCATCATCTCAATTTATAGATTTTACTACTTTGTATTTTTCTTTGGTATATCTGGCATTGGATTCTATTGGCTGAGAGGGGTTGGCATAGATTGATTGAGAAATAAAGAAATTTGAGTGGTTGGATTTAAATCTTTTGTTGATCAATGGATTTGTATTATAGTGGATGTGAGAGATTTTGGTGGGAATTGGGAATTTGGGAGGGAAATGTATCATTTTGATTTTTAAAATTTTGAATTACAATTGTTTTATTGAATGTTGTTTTTTGAAATCTGCTAAAAATATGTAATAATGGTGATTTTTTCTTGTAAATGGTGAGCCTTAATGACTTTTTTATGTTTGCAGGTACCCCTATTAATTGTAGAAAAGGCAGTGGAGGTTGGATAAATATGGATGAACAATGTTTGCTCAAGGATGTGTGTATTGATAAGGAATGGATGTATAACTGTGCAAAAATAATAATATTTGTACATGTTGAAGCCCATCAGCAATGTAAATGGGGTCGAATAGTAATGGAGATGATATTATTATATTCATGTGGGAGTTTCTAAACTTTAAATGTGACCCTCAAGTTGTAGGGAATGGCATTTATTTATGTTTATAAATTAGAACATTTGCACATGTTAAAATTGGCAAAGAATAAGGAAATAACGTACAGTTTTATGTGCTTTTTTGGTTAAGTATTTAGATAACTATGTATACACAATAATATTTAATTGTGCCAAAATAGTCTCGGTCAAAGGCCCTTGCTTGGAGATGGGGTCCCTTCCCCTATTTATGCATAAAAAAATCTTTTTCTCCCTTTCTACTTCATGTCTTGTCAATTTTCTAGCTAATGTCCTTCTCTCTAACCACTAGCCTATATTTATAAGCATTAAATGAAATACTCCCTTCTTCAAAAACAAGAAAACATAATTCTACCTCAATAATACTCATCTTAAGCATGAGATAACATCGAGAACATAAAACATATTTTTAATATAGTCTCTGACTTCATGGGATACAATATGGATATAATGGTGGTTTGATTCCATTAAGATAACTTATACCTTCGTCTAAATTTATGAAAAGAAAGATTTCATATTTATAAATTTATTCCATGAGGCTTCATTCCATTAATTCCAAAGGATTTCAAAGGAACTAGATAATTCTCTATTTTTTGGTGATAAAGATTCAAAACAATTCTTCTCTTTTCCATTCCAGATAAATTGATAGTAAGATAAAGTTCATTAAAACTATTAATGGAAGGCTCACCAAATTTATAGACATTCTACAATCTTATGCTCATCATTATCATGGTGTCTTTGCAACACAAGAGCCTTCCTACTGATATAGAAAATTCCCTTATGAATTTCCTTCAAGTGGTCCCCTACAAGATCTACCAAGCTCAAAGAGTTTCTTATGACAAACCAATATATCTCAATGATATCAAAGAGGAAACAATGTAAAAACATCTGATAAATATCTTGGTATTGATGAATTTCCTTGTGATTTATTTCAAGTCCTTTTGGGAAATCATGCTGACATTATATGCAAAAATCAGTATTCTAAAGATATGGTTTTAATTCCTTCAGATAGATCGTCAATACGGGAACATAAAATTCATCCCTAAAGTTGAGACCCTGAAAAATATTTCTAATCGAGACTCATTACCCTCCTTAATGTATCTTATACAATCATTTCCAAATCCATGGAGAATAGACTCATACATTTTCTTCTACTCTTTATAAGAAGTGAGAAAACATATTTCATCTAGAGCATAAGTATATTCTTGAAAATTTTATTACTATATGGGAAGGCTTAGAATGGATGAGTACCTATGGTTAAAAACACTTTTAGTTAAAATTGATTTTGAAAAATCCTACGATAGGATTGAATGGCCTTTTATCATTTATATGCTCTAAGCTCTTGGGTTTTACCTTCCTTTCTCCACACTATCAACATGGTAATTCAAAATATTGGAGCTTGTATTTGAATCAATAGTGCTCAATCCTATAGGTTTGATCTATTCATATTAATCAAGAAATTTTTCTCATACCCCCTCTCTTTATGTTCTTTTTATTGAAATGTTTAGTTGTCTTCCTGCAAGTCTTTCTTCTCAAGGATCGGTGAAATGTATCTCTCCTCCATTCAAATAAAAAAATCATTAATGGATAATTTAGTGGTGACTTTTTCATCACTTTTCTTGAGGAATAAAAAGATTGATAAATAATGCCATGGAATGCCTCAATATTATCTATCTTGCTTTGATATTTTCCATTTAATGGAAAAAATACTCAATGTTATAGGTAATCTATCTCCCCAAAACCCCTTTACTAGAAGGATTTTAATAGAAATGGATTCAAGAAGGAATGCAGTTCTAATTTATCGCATACAATTTTCTCTTTGATCCTCACCACCAGGGGGTTCATTAGCTAGGCAATATCCTAGCACGTGCATTCATATTGAGGTAATTCAAATTAATAAACATAAAGTCAATTTATTGGTAGACATGAGGGGGTGAAAGGGTTTAATTTATTAATACTTTGAATCAAGTATTGGGGGTAGGTTATGTTCGAAGTGTATGTCACTATGTTGTTATTGATGACAATTCCATTAATGTCATAATGGGCTAGGTGATCTAGGCATGTTGGCTAGGTGATCTAGGAGTCTCCAAAGGTGCATATATGTGTTTTTGAGTCTCTCAAAGGTGGTATGAAGGTAAAACAAGGTTCATGAGGTGAGTGAGATGTGTCAATGAGTCTGTAACATGTCCAAATGGTTTAGTCATGTAATGTATGGGTCAAATCATTTTAGGCCTTGACTAATGCAAGTACATGGTGTAAATAAAGAAAACATGCAAATCCACTCAAACCAAAGGAGAAAAATCATGGATATAGCATCATGAGGTGGCACAAGAGATAGAGAAGGATATACAAAATTAAAACTTGGTGGTCAAGGTGAAATAAAGTCAATATAGTGTTTTCTTAAGCTCTTCCACAAGCAAACAAGGTGTGATATGACGATCCAAGGAATGAAGATGAAATAAAATCATGGTTTGAGAATGGAATGGTATTTTATAAGGTTTACAAGGCTTCATAGGTGGTGAATCATGTGTTTTGAGAACTCATATAGGTCAGACTAGTAGAGTAGCTGAGAATCAGAGACCAAAGGGTACCTAGATGAGATGGAATGGAAAGATTCGGATCACACAAAGAAAAAAATCACTTGAAAGTATTATATAGATTTTTCCTTGAGGTGTGAGAAAATTTCAGAAGCTAAGGATGAATATTTTGCAAGTTATGCAAGTATTTCCAAAACCGGGTTTTTCAAAGTATGTAAATTAAACGCCAAACTTCTTAAGCAAATAAAGAAAATTGTGAATACTCCTTCAGATAAGTCATAAGAGAAATTATGGATTAAACTGGGATAAAATTATGGTGTAAAAAAAATTTATTGATTGGTTGAGTATTTTAGAAGTTCTATCTAGTTTTGTGAGCATGTTTGTAGTCCTTAAGAACCCAGTTTGGACCAGTTTTGGAAAATTGAGTTGGTTAGGTGACCAAAATCAACTATATTTCTTAAAAATATTGAAACATGTAGAGGAATCCTAACAAAACATTTCTCTAGTGATTTTACTTCTTGACACTTGGTGAGCCCCACTAAAAATAGGTTTTTAAAGAAGATTTTAGTGTATAGGTAAACCTTGCAAAGGATCATGTGGTCATATTTGAGGTGGATAATGTTGGGGTTTTTACATAAGATTCATGAAATTACTAGAGTAACTCATTTGGATAAAATTGGAGTATTGAGTGCATTTTTGAGCTTACCAGCAAAAGGAGCTCGTTTTGAGAAGTTAGTGAAGGAGAATGAAGGTATCCATGTTGAATTGCATTGTATGGATGTTGTTTCTTGTCTTTATAATTAATTTTACATGAAATATGATGTGTGGAAGTGAATATTTTAGTTTTAAAATGTCATTTATTTCTTGGAGGTGATTGTGCCAAAATTGCTTATTTAGGCCTCTTGAGAAGCTTGCAAAATGAGATGGTAGGTGAATGTTTCTCCATTTTACCTATGGGTCTGAATGATTGAATATTTTTATACATCCAAATTTAATTGTTTGAGGTTATAGGAAGCTCTAAAAAGTTCCTTGAGGTGTTTGACCATATTGTATGGAAGACTAGTTTTTGTGTTTTTCAGACCAACCAAACTAGTTGCAAAGATCCAATGTTTTGGAAGTCTTATGCCATGAATTGGACAAGTATGGTAGGTGGATGAGATATTAAACTTCATGATATTTACATTGATAGGCTACTTGCCTCATTATGAAGATATTTTAGGTATGTGCTAGCTAAATGTTTGAAAACCAAATTCAGAGATGTTGAAACTAGCCAGACAAGTCTTGCAAAGTTGTGTTTCTTAATGTGTTGAGCATTGATTTGGATCTTTATGGTAAATTTTAATGAAATTAGACATCATAAGATTCATTTTTATATATTAATTTTGTCATGAATATGAGTGGAAGTGGTCCAAATAGATGATCTTTCAGACTATTTTTATAAAACTTGATTTAGGCACACCTATGAGCCTAAATGGATACATTGGCTAATGTGGAAAGTTTCTAAGCATACAAGAGAATAATTTTACTTTGTGGGACCATTTACCACATGAATAAAAATATGGAATACTTTTGGACAAGTGTAAAGAGCTAGAAGACAAAAATATGAGTGATTTGAATAGTCATGGTAAGTGGAAGGTCAAAAGTCATGTCTAAGAGTGAACAAGTATAAATGTAAGACAACCGATAGTAATAAAGAGGGAGGAAGAATAAGAATGATGCCCCCAAGTGTGTAATAGGGAGTATGTTATCCAATAAAATTGAAAGAAGAGGGCCCTCCACCCAATGCATGCATAGATAAAGGCGTGTAACCATGCTCTAAGATCGGTGGTGTATGAGACAGATGGTGAGCTCGGTGAATGTGACCTATGTGCTTTGAGACCTTAGATGGTGGGGTAAGAGCACCAAGTTGGGGGCCAAAATGGGGTCTTAAGTGGACGTGATTTTCTGGAAAATAAAAACTTCAACTTGTACAAGTTTTTCAAATAGTTACACTCAAAATTGAAGATGTTGAAAACTATGAATCGTAGCCTTTGAGTCTAGTTTCTAAGCTACTAAATTTTATTGAAAACTGATAAGTTTAAGTAGGTAAAACAACTAAAATACCAACATATGCTCTTTTTTATTTAAAAATATAATAGAGTGACTTTCGTGCCCCCACCATTTTTAGCTCCATTTAGTATTTTTAAAAACCATTTGGTAGAAAGATAGCTAGAGCATCTAGTTTGTGTTAGAAAATTTTTATATTTTATTAAGTTAGTATTTTTTTATTTATGATTTTTCTAGTACAACAAATTTTATGTTTTGAAAATAATAGAGCTCCGACCGTGCCCTCCTCCTAACTACCTCAAAAATATCAAAAATTAGATCATTTTTTTTTTTAATATGTATAGAATTATGCCTAGTTTGTGCTAGTATAATTGTTTTTCAATTTCTATGACCCAAAAAAAGATACATGATGAAAGATAAACATATTTAAACATTAAAACATGCTATAAAAAGGAATAGTTAGAAAATAAATAATATGGAAACCTTATATTAGTTAGAAAATTTGAAAATTATATTTTTAGAAAGAAGAAACTCTTCTCTACGTCATGGTATATTTTTTTAAAATGGATCGATTGTTTTATTTTGATTTATCATGAGGAAGTGGAATTTTTACATTTTCTCGCAAAAACACGATGCTTTTGTGTTTGTGCAGGTCTATGTGTTAGGATCGGGATCTAAACTAAATCCCAAGCCTTGAGGCAAGGCTTGGAAAAAGAGAAAACGTAAAATACGCACGCGTTATAAACGCGATGCTATAACGCATACTTTCATATAATGCGTATGAGTTCTGTATAGTATAAACATCAGTATATTCTTTTCGACATGCTTCTATTGAGAAAATAAATGTTGAAGTATAAGTTTTTCATTTATTATTATTTATATTTTATTATTTCTTATACTTTAAATTTATTTATTTGAATATAAGAAATTAGGGTCACTCTACACCTTATAGAACTAGACTCACAACCCATTAGTCATGGTTTAGAAGATAGTTTTTAATAGTATAATCTGGTCAGTACATAGGTAGTTTTCAGGATTTTAACATTCAACCTAAATCTTTTAGCATTTAAATTCTACAATCGAAACCCTAAACCCTAAACCCGAGGCCCTAAACCTAAACCCTAAACCCTAAACCATGATCCCTAAACCCTAAAACCTAAACCATAAACCTTAAACCCTAAATCCTAAGCCCTAAACCCTAATACTTAAATATTCAAAGGCTTACCCATGACCCTAAACCCTAAACCTTGAGCCTTAAACCCTAAACCCCAAACCCTAGACCCTAAACCCTAAACCCTAAACCATGAACCTTAAATGTTAAACCATAAACCCTAAACCATGAACCATGAACCTCAAATGTTAAACCATAAACCCTAAACCATGAAAAATAAATCCTAAACCTTAAACCTTAATCCATAAACTTGAAACCCTAAACACTGAATCCTAAACCCTAAATCCTAAGCCCTAAACCCTAAACCATAAGCCCTAAATCCTAAACACTAAACCCTAAACCCTGAACTCTATGACCTAAACCCTTAACCCTCAACCATGAGACCTAAACCCTAAACCCTAAACCCTAGACCGTAAACCATGATCCCTAAGCCCTAAACCCTAAACACTAAATCCAGAGCCTCGAGCTCTAACCCCTAAACCTTAAACCAATAACTCTAAACCCGAACCTTAAGCCATAAACTATGAACCATGAACCCTAAACCCTAAACCTTAATCCATAAACCATAAACCCCAAACCTTAATCCTTAAACCCTACACCCTAATCCTTGAGCCCTAAACCCTAAACCTTAAACCCCGAGCCCGAGCCCTAAACCATAAATCTAGAGCCCCGAGCTCTAACTCCTAAACGTTAAACCCATAAATCTAAACCCCGAACTCGAGCCGTAAACCCTAAACCATGCACCCTAACCCCTAACCCCTAAACCCTAAGACTTTGAACCATAAAACATAAACCCTAAACCTTAAGCACTAAATGTTAAATCCTAAAGGTCATTAAACCATAAACCGTAAACCCTAAAAACTAAATCATAAACACTAAACCCTCGACCCCAAACCCTAAACTCTAAACCCTAAGAAATAAATCCTAAACCCTAAACCCTAAACCCTAAAGCATGTACCTTAAACCCTAAACCCTAAAGCATATACCTTAAACCCTAAACGCTAAGCCCTAAAAACCCTAAACCCTAAACTCTAAGACCTAAATCCTTAAACCTAAACCCTTAACCCTAAGACCTAAACCATAAATTATAAACCCTAAACCCTAAAAAAACTTAAACCCCGAACCCTAAACCCTTAACCATATACCTCAACTCGACCCCCCGACCCCGACCCGAGTCATAAACCCTAAACACTAAATCCATAACCCTAATCTCTAACCCTTAAAACTCATATATTTCTAGCAGGTCTCATAAGTGAGTTCATTTTTTTGAATATCTTAGGACTATATTTCTTATTCTTGTGCCTAGAACCATCATTAAGTCTTCTTTACAACCGCCTTGTTTATGAGAGGTGAGCATTTCCTCCTTCAAAATATCAACAGATGAAAGACATGAAATTTTGATGAATCTCTTTGAATTTTGTTCCTATGAAGTCGATGAACCCTTTTTAATTGAATAATCTCACAAAACTAATAAGAATGGGTAAGACACATAACATTACAAAGGCGTGAAATAGTTCACATGCAATGGGAAAATAATATAGTCAGATTGGGTAACATTTATTTATACCAAATTATTGCTTGGATATCTATAATTTATGTCCTTTAAAATAGCAAGTAGATAAAAGGCATCGAATTGTGATGACTCCTTGAATGTTCTACCTACGAAGTAGATAAACTGCTTTTTAGTTAAATACTTTTCACAATAATTATAAGAATGGGTAAGACATAAAACATTACAATGAGTGAATGGGTGAGCCTAATCCATGAGCCTTAAACCCCGAGCCCTAAACCCCAACCCCTAACCCCTAATCCCTAACCCCTAACCCCTAAACCCTAAACCCTAAACCATAAACATTAAACCATGAGCCCTAAACCCTATATCAAAAACCTAAGCTCTAAACCCTAAACTCTAAGTCCTAAATCCTAAAACCTCAACCCTAAAGCCTAAAACATAAACCCTAAACCCTAAACCTTGAGCCCCAAATCCTAAAACCTAATCCTTGAACCCTAGACCCTAAGCCCTAAGCTAAAACCCTAAACCTTGAGACTTCAAACATAAACCCGCAACCTCAACCCTAAGCCATAAACCCCAACCCTTAACTCTCAACCCTAAAAACAAAACCCTTAACCCTTAACCCTTAAATATAAACCTTAAACTCTAAACCCTAAACCTTAAACCATGAACCATGAACCCTAAGCCCTGATCCCTAAACCCTAAACCCTAAAATATGAACTATGAGCCTCAAATACTAAACCTTAAACACTAAACTCTAAACATTGAGTCCTAAACCCTAAACCCCGAGCGTTAAACCCTAAATCATAAAACCTTACCTAAAGGAAAGTCCTAATAAGATCATTCAATGTGTTTCAAAGGTGTAGGAATAGTGTCCGAGGTGATTGATCAATCATTTAGTTTTGATGAGATACTACTTCCTTTTCAAGGCCTAAAAAAGGCATTTTTGGCCATTCTATAGTTAATCAACACCCTTTAAACAAGCTAAAATGAGTTAGTCATGTCACCGAGCTATCAAGGACCATCATCCGTGAAGTATTAAGGCACCGCTTGTCTCCATAAGAGACATGAGTAAAAACATGTATGATAATCATGAATTTGATTCCATTTAAAGGATGATTTTAGAGCTTGAAATGTGAGGGGTGATGTTTATACGGAGCACCATGTTTCTAATAATGAGTAATCGTCCGAGTTCACTTGATGCAATTCACTTGGTACTATTCATAAAAACTCATTCAACACCTAGTATTGTTCTCACACCTTAAGGAGGAGGCACATTGCAATCACCTCATTTTGGCCATAGGACAAGAATCCATTAAGGGAACAATCCTCTAACTACAAAGTGAGGATATCTTTTTATTAATAAGTAGATAAGCATTATAGAGTTGATTCATGGTCTTTAAAGTGAATAATGGACCAAATTTAAAAATTAGTACCAATTCAAGGAATGGTAGGGCCAAAATCCAATTTATAAGGTCAAAAAACCTAAAAAAAGCGACTATATGCTTCCCCAAAGAAAAGAATGACTACAATATATATGCCCCGAAAGTTTTAGGTCCTTTACCGATATCTGAAATGAGTAAGTAATAACCAGATTAGATTTTGAAAAACAATCTTCTAGATTATAATCAAGTGGAGCTACGGGACCACTTCCATCATGTGCGCTGCAGAGTGACCCTAGTTTTTCATATTTACTAAAATAAATTTAAAGTATAAGAAATAATAAAAGTATACGAAATAATATAAGACACCCAAAAACACATACATAGTATCATGTTATCCATATTTTACCCTCGGGAAAAGTATTGGATCAGCCACGACCCCACACAGAAAGAACCTAAGAAAACACATTTAAATCTTGTAAATAGGTCATGAAGGACTCAACAATGGAATGGCGGGGCCTGCAAAAGACTAAACAACCCTATGCAAGAAGAAAGAGAAGAAACAACTCTGTCGAGTGAATCCGTGCCTTAAATTCATCAAACAGATTATAGGTGGGCTTGGAAATGAAGTAGCAGAGTCAGAGAAGAAGGAGATAGTGTCAAAGAATCTAGAAGCTCAAAAGAGAAGAAATGGCGAAGGTTTGAAGTATTTGGGCTCTGAAACGATTCAGAATGAGTCCAAAAATCAACTAAGTATGGAGGAGACAATGGACACTGCTAAGTGTCCAAATAGTGCACCTCCAAAGATTAAATCCAAAGGCAGTACTCTAAACAAATGCCAAGCTTCCATGCTGTCAGAGCCTCAAAAGTGGCACCAAAAAAAGTATTCGACCAGCAGATGCCGCTAAGCGTCCAAGCGGTGCTTCTCCAAAGATGAACCCAAAAAGGGAGGCTCGAACAAGCGCCGGGTCCCCATGTGTCCCAGGCCCGAAATGGAGGAAGAATCAAAGTTAAAAGTAAAAGGTGGACAGGGCGGGCCTAAAAAAAGGTTAAGTATAAAAGTGGTCACGGAAGAAGCCACATGTCGACTCTGCGCATCTCCAAGGGTAAATCCAAAAGTGGAGACTCAAACAAGCACCAGCTCGCCATGTATCCCAAGGTCCAAAAAGGTAAGAGGGGCATTGAAAAGTCTAAGAGTCTGTGGAGGTTTCCACGTGTCGATCCGACGCTTCTTCAAAGGAAAAATCCTAAGCAGTTTTTAAGTGAGCGCAGAGCCTCCACGCATCCCGTTTAAAAAGGGGACAAGGTTGGGTTGAATAGTCAAACACTGAGATAGACCAGCGGAGGGTGCCAAGTGTCAACACGGCACCAACTCAAGAGTAGAATAAAGGGAAGGTTTTCAAACAAGTGTCAGGCCACTACATATCCCTGGTCAAGATATATGACCCTGTCGAGCAAGGAACTTAGAAAAAAATATAAGGAAATCGAGTAGGTCATGGAAGAAACCAAGTGTCAACACTATGCCACTCCAAAAGAAAATGTAGAGGCCACCCTCGGACATGCACCAGCCCTCCACATGTCCAGTTTAAAAAGGGGACCCGTTTTCAAACTGTTTTCCCGCTATTTTATATAGACCTGACCCAAATTTCAAATGACCATATCTTTCGACTCGAGGCTCAAGACCTAACAAATCTAACACCGTTGGAAAGATCTCAACCTCTTCTATGCCATGGATATTTGAGACTTTAATTTTGGAAAGGTTAGGTGGGAGAAAAATGGAGAAACATCTTTAGGCCATTAATGCAAGATCTATTTTTTCCCAATAACCATATTGATTCGATCTCGATCCGCCTCGTTTCCTCATCCTTCGAGGCGCCAAATGAGAAATTGATTCAATCAAGATAGATTTGGGGAAAATTTTATAAGAGACATTAATGGCAGTGGTTGAGCTCCAAAATGGTTTTCCCACTTCTATCTCTTTCTTCCCTCTATGCTGAATCTATAAAAGAAGGGTCAAGGCTCATCAGAAGTTGTTCATTTTTCCTCTCTACCTCCCCCTCTTTTTCTTCCTCGGGGTCAAAAATGGAGTTCGAACCTCCTCCCCTGCTCTGTAAATGGCATTTTTCCTCTTGCTCATGAATGATGTTTTGTGTAAACTTCTAAAGCAATAAAAACATGTTTTGTGATGCATTTGTCCATCCTTTTCTCTTTTTGGTTGTTTCTTCTTTCCTCTCTTCATTACAGGGTACCTGTGCATGTTTTGGATGTTCGTTTGTAGATCTAAGAGATATGTTTGTTGGGTTTGAAACATTTTTTGTGTGAATCTGATCTTTGTCCTGTGATGCATTTGTTCATCCTCTCCATTTCTCACCTCCCTTTGCTTTATGGAAATTTGGTTAGATGATCAACAATTTTCCTTCTCTAGTGTATCACCATTTTAGTGCAGGCTTTGTTTTTTTGTTTTCTTTCTCTCCCTGTCTCCTCGATAGTTATATTAGGATTAGATTATCTTGCATGCACTAGAATATCTTGTGGTAGGAATTTTAAGAAGAGGAACCGCCTTCTCTCGGAGATTTTTTCCATTTGTAAAGTCCCACACTTTTTAGGGAAAACTCAATGTTATGTGAATCACACCAAATGACTCGCTTAAAAAAGTAGATTTGAAAACTCATTTTGGGGTGCCGTGATTTTTTACTAACAGCTTTGACATGCCCGGTGGGACACCGAGGTTAAATTTCCCATCTTTCCAAGGCTTCTCATTACAACAAAGAAATCATAAGCCACCGTGGTGACCACACTAATAGTTTTGCATGCCCGGTGGGATAGGTCCGAAGCACCTTACCACTTAATCTTAGCAGGTTGATGTGTTCCTATCAAGGGTCAACCTTTGAGGCACATCCAAGCACATATGGTGACTCCATCTGGTCAACAACCCCATTTATGAAGTTACAAACCATTTCCCATCCATTTCCACCCATCTTCATTCACTTTTCTTTCTATATATCCCATTTTCTTCCATTTCATGAAGTCAGCACAATCGCGACTTCATCCCCTTCATGGAATTCACACCTACAAGAGTACAATCCACCTCTTATGCATTCTCCAACTCCTCTAGATCAGTACTATGATCAGATCCAAAGTAATTAAACCTACCCCTATGAGCAAGGTCAAATTCAATTTGGCCATTGAGCTTATCATGAATAAGGGTATGTATACAATGACAACAATAAAATGGAGGATGTTTTTTTTTAGAGAAGATTCAAATAATGGAGGCTAGATGGTGCAATCCAAGGGCATAACACAAATGAAGGCATTTAAGATTGGTCATAGGTACCTTGTCCATGGGAAGGATCTTTTCCAAGACATTACAGCCCTCTCGTGAGAAGCTTGATTTCATGGTCAAGTGTTGCTCGGCTTACACAAGGATTGAGGACATCAAGCTTATGAGAAAAGTGTCAATCATCACTCCCTGCCTTTTCATTTTCTCTTCTCAATCTTTATGATTTCAAAGAGAGGCAAGAGTCAAGCCCCTCACTTGCTACCCCAAGTGTTGATTTCATTTTCTATCTCTTGATCTTCCACCCCATTTCAATTCTTCTTCCCTTTTCTTTCCCAAATAGTCATTCCCTCCAAATGAACAAGAAGTTCCACTTACCTCCCCACCACAAACAATTTCAAAACTGATTAAACCCCAACATGTCACTCCTCTTGCTTTCCCAAGTCCATGCTGGAAAGAGACCCTTAAACTAGCCACGAGGAACAACAAGAGGAGGAGCCCGACAGAGAAAAATGATGTATGACAATATGAATAGTTGGGCTGCAAATCTAGGTTTACAAAGATCCTCTTGATGGTCAAGCCAATAGAGGAGGTCTTAGTCAAGAACCAAAGCAGGTATCTCGAGGTCAGCTCAGAAGCAGAGTGTAATGCCCCGCCTCGACACCGAAACCACTACCAAATAAGACTAAAATTTAGGGTATTTTTTTAAAGTGAAACTAAATAATACTAGTGTATGCTTCACTATTTCCCATTAATAATTAATTTATTCTAATTTAATTTACCCAAACTTAAATAAACACTGCCCAAAAATAATTTAATTATTTTATCCTATAATAAGTTACTAGGGTCACCATAATAAGTCTACACACCTTATAACTTAACTTGTTTCCCCCTTTTGTTTATTAACTTGCCCACACACCCTTCTTTATTTTATTTCCCATTCCCATGAAATGTTCATGACTTAAGGAGTGTAGGAATGAAAGTGAGCCCTAGGATGGATTAAATCTGAACCTAGATTTTGAATTTTACCCTAAAGTTTTCCTAAACATCTTTATGTTTTTCTTTCCTCTCTATTCCTTTTCTCATTTTGTTTTGTGTTGACATTTGAATGTACAGTTGTGGAGGAACTAAGAAAGAGAAGGAGTCATAGGATTTCTCTCTTGATGAGAAGGATCCTTATAATATTTCATTATTATTTATTTTGTATACTTATCAGAAGTGGGATCTTCTCAGATCAACATTCCATTCATAGTCACATAGTCATTCTAGTTATTTATTCTAATGCAGAGGCACATTTTCCATGATATATATATATATATATATATATATATATATATATATATATATATATAACCGAATGTAACAATAAAAAATAATTACCGAAGTACCCAAGTTATCCTAACCCACGAATCAAGATGAACACGGCGTTAAAGAATGTGGGTATGTGGCGGTGGTAATGGGAGAGGTGGTTGGCCGTGGGTAGGGGAGGATATGGAGGGAGGTGGTTCGAGAGAGATAAGGGCCTACGTGCATCGTGGGGATGAAGACCGCGTGGAGATGGGGGAGGGGACAGTGGGGGGAGGGGGAATGGGGTGTGGAAAGGTGGAGGAGAGTGGATGGTGTCAGAGGTGCGGTGGCCGTGAGGAGAATGAAGCAGTCGGGGATGGGGTTCACCTCCCCATAATTCATATTTCACTTTATTTTGTTTTTTTAATGTAAAAAGAACAAAATACTTCCACCGAATAAGTTATTATTCAATTTCTTTATTTAGATTTGCATTTCGTAATAAAAGTTTAAAGATTATTATGTAATATAATATATAATATTATAAAATATTATACCATTTTTATTTTACTCCCTGTAAGTTATATAACAATATAAATTTTTATATAACAAAAGATAAATTTAATATTAATTAATACATTTTATTATACACACACACACACACAGAGATATATATATATATATATATATATATATATATATACATATATATATATATATATATATATCTGTGTGTGTGTGTGTGTGAATATATATCTATGATATGATATATCATTTTTTTTTCATATTACAATAGAGTATTCAATACAATGATGATTTTTATATAGCAATTTAACACAAAAGAACATAAGATAATTATTTTATAAAATATAATTAAATGACATTTGCTTAAATATTTTATATGATACTCTAGGAAAAAGGTAATGTAACAATTGTAAAAAAAAGAATAATAAACTTGGGTTGTTGTCACAACATGGACTATGAAATTTAAAAAGTTTTTTTTTGAAATAAAATATAGGTTAAAATAATTTATTTCTTTATGTGAAAAGAAGGCATGTAGGGTTGTATTTCAATCAAGATAAAAAACTTGAATATGTCAAATAAGTTTCTACAATGAATATACATCTTAAAATTTCATTTCTAATGAAAACACCTAATAGGTTTTCACATCAAAAAAATAGAGTGTAAACTAACTTCATCTCTTGTATAAAACCACCAAACTTTGTAAGAAAGTATCATATTCCATGGCTAATCTTATTTCCAATAAAACCACTTTCATTCAAAAGATAAGAGTTACATCAAGTTCTTATCAAAAATAGAGTGTAAACTTTCATCTCTTGTAAAAACCACCAAACTTTGTAAGAAAGTATCATATTCCATGGCTAATCTTATTTCCAATAAAACCACTTTCATTCAAAAGATAAGAGTTACATCAAGTTCTTATTAGAGAAAACATTTTGCTACATTATTTCATTTCCAAGAGTCTTAAACTCAATATGCAACATTTTTCCAAAATACATAACTTCTCAAAGAAACCCATTACAAAACTTCTTTGCAAGGTTGAATAGAGATTGCTCAAGCAATCATGACACAAGTTTACAAGTAATACTAAATATGAAGAGGATAATTTTACAAGGAAATGAAAGCTTCCACATAGCCATACTCTTAAAGATACAATGAGAATGATGTCCGCAAAATAAGAAGAAGGCAAAGAGAATCCAAGTTGACAAGAGACTCCAAATATCCTCCACTTGAGCTCCAACTTCAAATGTTTTCAAAAGCCCAAAGCAAGGAGAATTTTTTTTGTTTAACCACCTAACCTTTAGGAATTATTACATGCCTTTCCAAGGTTGGAAGACATGCTAGCCTCCCCCAAGCCCATGGGAGAGAGAGCTAGCTTCCAAAATTTTTTACAAGATAAAGGGAGACATAACAACATTATACTTTTCACATTCAAGACAATCCAAACACTAAGAAGAACACCAAATTTTGCAAAGAAAGAAAAGAGGAGAAACCATATTCTCCCTCCAAAATGGGGAAGAGAAGAAGAGATATCCAAGGTGCCAAAATTTTAGTCTAACAATGGATGCACATAATAAAGAATCTTCACAACCTCCTTATTCATCCAAATCATCAAATCCTCCTTATTTCTCCACCCATTCACCAAAATCCTTCTTGGGAGGATTTTCAAACCCATTGGGTTTCCTCTCCAAGAATGGGGAAGGGGGTTCAAACCATATGAACCACCTTTTCCACCTCAAGCCAAATCAGGGGAGTAGAAAGAACCTACGTGGCTTTCCCATCAAGCCATGAGTTTTGAGAGGGAAAATCCTCTCTCTTCCCCCTCATAAACCCAACATCCATCATGCCATATGATGGATGGAGAAAAATAAAACAACACAAAGCATACTCAATAATAGCCACACACAAGAAACAACACACACATTTTAAAAAATAGAGGCTAAGATCTAACATAACATAAAACATAAAATGAGCCCAAGGAGCCTACCTCCAAATGCTTCCAACACTCTAGCTTTTCCATTTCCTTATCCAAGCAAGTTCTAGCTCCAAAATCCACAAGCCACTAAGCAAAAGCTCCACCAAAAAAAGTTCTTTTCTTCCCCCATGAGGGAGAATTTGAAGAGAAGAAAAAAAATTTCCTCTCAAATGAGGGGGTGAGATGTGTCACCCTATCTTCCCTCCAAGTCAAATATTCTTAAAATAAAAAGAAGAAATGATAAACTAACTTTTAACACTCTTCTCCCAAATTACCCAAAATGAAAAACAAAACAAACTTGTGTAAATTTTAACAAACACACATACCAATCCATCTTACATGGATGGTGACCAAATAGAGGTAAAATGGGAGGGAAATTCCCTCTATGCCTTGAAATTAAGCCCTCTTACCTATTAGGTAGGGTCCAAGGGCCTATTTTCATGCTAAGTGAACTCCCAAACTTAAAAGGGGTCACTTAAAATTCCTAAAATAGCCAAATTTCAGGTTTGACACATTTGGGCACAAGTGTAGAGGATGTGGGGACCACCCAAGGGTTCACATGTGACCCTAATCCCCTCTAATTAAATACACCATTACCCAAACAAAAACTTAATGCAAGTGGGGACCATTAAGTCCCCAAATCAAGTTTACAAAGCAAACTAAACATCCTAAACAAGATTAATATTACATGACATACTACATTACAAATGAGGGTCACTGTGGTGCCCAAAATAATAAAATATAATACTAAGGCCTCATATAGTTAACACGGTTAGGACTTAGCCCCGTGGGCCACTTGTGCACAATTTGTGTAGCCACCCTGAAACCCACGTTCTCCTATGACCTGTCACCTACACACTCATTACACACATTAAATGCACTTGTCCGATACAATGTAAATCAACTACTCAATAAGTGATCAATGAAATCTATGCTAGCATATCATCATCCTGGAATTGAAAATGCGACAACATGCATGATTACAACACAATTTACCATGAGTTAGCCCTAGAGATAAATAAAAGTGACACACATCCATATAATCCAAGCATACGACTAACTAAGTATCTAACATATCTCAATTAGGTCTAACCATCATCGAAATAAGCTAGTATTCACAACATCAAATGAAAAAGTTGTCAACATACTAATCAAATCAAATTGGCACTACATGCTAAAATATCCATACATGTCCAAGAAGGTCAAATATCATAACATATTGTCCAACATATATCAAATCCCTGTCAAATCATGTCTATGAATAAAGAAGTCAATAGATAACTGAGGCTATAAAAATGTGGGCACTACATCCCCCTCTCCTAAAATTAGACTTCCTCCTGGAAGTCACTGAAAGAGATAGGGATATGGCCCTCAATGGTGTAGCATCCTCCCAGGTAGTTGTTGTCTCATCATATATGTCCCACTATACCCTAACCTCGTCCAAGTCTCGACCCTAAAAGGCCAACCTCCTGTGCTCCAAAGATACATACGGCCCAAAGATCCACTACCTCTATCCTCTACCTATAATGCCAACCAATCCAAAACATGAGAGATATTAGGTACATATCTATGTAGTACAAAAACATGAAATACATTGTGGGCCCATGTAAGGCATGGTGGTAAAGCTAGGTGATAAGAAACTAGACCGATGACCTCTAAAATATCAAAAGGACCCACAAAATGAGGCGATAGATTAGAACCCTTTCCATAGTGGATTGGGCTCTTATGTGGGTGAACTCTCAAGAAGAATTTGTCACCCATTGAGAAGTGACGGCCAATCCTCTTCGTGTCCGTGACATACGCCTTCCGGAATGTCAGTAGCTTTCAAGACATTGTCTCCAATCGTAACAACCTACTACTCTAAGTCCTATAGGTAAGCTGGTCCAAGAATAATCTTGTCATCTAGTTTGTCCCAACTCAGAGGTGTCTTGTAAGGTTGTCCATACAAATCCTGGTAAGGATCCATACCAATGGAACTGGGATAGCTATTGTTGTATGCAAACTCAACTAAATGAAGATAAACTTCCCATTTCTTCTGCTAGTCCATCACATACATCCTCGCATGTCCTCTAGTACCTAATTAACCCTCTCTATCTATCCATCTGTCTCTGGATGGTATGTTGATGTGAAATTAATATGAGTACCCAGAGTGGTATGAAAGGAAGTCCAAAAAATTGATGTGTAAATGGTATCCTTGTCCGTGATGATGGTCTCTTGAATCCCATGCAATCTAACAATGTCCTCCATAAATATTTTGGCAATAGCTTGCATTATAGGTGACCTCTAAGGTTAGAGATAAATGCATAACCTTGGTCAATTTATCCATAGTGACCATAATGGAATCATGATGATAAGAAGACATAGGGAGTCCTACTATGAA
>CM031235.1:6909476-6986135 GCA_018340775.1 Taxus wallichiana var. yunnanensis | reverse complement strand
CTCATTAATTAATTATTTCTTACGAATATAAATAAAAATTGTTTATAAAATGTGTAATATAAATTCCTCATTAATCAATATAAATTGTTTATAAAATGTGTAATATAAACAAATGTGTTCCACCCTAAAATAGTTATCCATTCCTCATTAATGAATTATTTCTTGGCTACTCATATATTCTCTGGATCAACTTGTTCGAGATGCTTCTGTAAGTGCTTCGAATACTATTTATAGTCACCATTGGCCTGAATGTCTATCCGTAGTAATTTCTTCGTGCTCTAATTCTTGGCTCCTGGTTATGATTTGAATGTCTTTTCTTCATCTAGTCTCTTATCAGACATGTTATAACCCTTTTCCCTTCTCTCTATGGCTAGATATTGTTCTTGGATGGATATGTAATCTAGAAGTCCAAATGTCGGTCAATTGTAACATTCTAAGATGTAGTTCCCACCCTTTTTATTACCATAGTTTCTTGGTGAATCATTAATTATATTGATGATGGACATGGAATTTAGCATTATCTTATTTCTATTTGTTTTATTATGGTTCATTGATGACACTTATGTGATTTGGGCACATAACACCAAAATAGTTTGATGGTTATTTCTTAGCTCTTACATGTCATGATATTGGATATAAGTATATTACGTTATAGTTGACTTCATTCACATGAGATGGATTTACTAATGGTTTTGTCATATACTTGGTTTTATTTTGAATTAAAATGGCTAATTGGATGTTGTCATGTGTTGCTTGGATGGTTAATATATTTTTGAGCTAGTATGGATGTATATGTTATCATTAGTCATTTCACACTGACATGGTTTGGTATAGTTAGCATGATTTCCCGTGTATGATTTATTTAGATTGTTGAATTTATATATTTTATTTGGGTCAGATATGTTTAATGTTTGCAATGAGTGTGCAAATTACAGGGCACAGGAGAACATGGGTTTCAAGGCTACACTTTGGGTTTACACAAGTGGCCAATTGGGCTGAGTCCTCACCATGTTTATTGTGTGAAGCCTTATTTGTTGTTACATGTTGTATTCGGGCACCATGGGTGATCCCAACTTGTAAAATTTTATTATTTGTAATTTATTTAGTTGTATTGAGCTTGTTTAGGGACCTAGTGGTCCCTACTTGTGCTAAATTGTGTTTAGTGTTAATTAAGTGGGTTGTTAGAGGTATGGGACCACCTAAGTGCCACTTGGGTGGGCCCCACCACCTCAACTCTTGTGCCATTTAGCCCAAACTCGGATTTGGGATAAAAGTGGCACTTTTGGGGTTCACTTTGCATTGTGGGAGCTTCCCTAACATGAAAAAGGACCCCATCGACCCTACCTATGGGTAAGGGGGCCTTCTTTCAAGGCCAAATGGGAGTTTCCTCCCATTTAACCCCTCACACATCACATTCTTGTAAGTGAGTTGGTTTTTATGTGTGTGTTCAAAGTTTTAGAGTTTTTTTAATCACATTTTAGGTAATTTGGAATTTACCTCCTAAAATGAGAATTGTATATCCTCTTATTTGGGGGAATTGTTTATTTTTTTCCTTCTAATATTCCCTCATGGAGAGGGGTTGGGAATTCTTGGTCATTATTTCATTATAGAGTGTTGGGGATTTTGGGTGTGCTTGTGGAGCTTGGAACTTTGGGATTTTGGATTGCTTAGAGATTTTAGAGAGCTTGTTTTAGGTAGGTGTCCTTCTCTTCTACTTTGTTTTTCTTATGGAAAATAGCTTATGTTTTTAAATGATAATGGTGTTTTGTTTGTGTTGTAGTTGTATGTGGATGATGGGTGTGTATGTGGATTTTGTTATTGTTATTTTCTCCATCCATCATGTTTGTGATGGATTTTGGAGTGTTGGGGAAGAGGGAGGAATACCTTCTCACCACATGGCTTGATGGGAAAGCCATGATGGTTCTCTTTATTCCTCCCCTCATATGGTTTGATGTGGGGAAAGATGTTCATATGGTTTGAACTTATTCCCCCATCCTTGGCAAGGAAATCTTAATGGTTTGAAAAGCCTTCCAAGAAGGAGGCTTGGTGCATGGGTTTGGAGAGATAAGGAGGTTGCAAGGAGTTTTACTTGTGTTTCCTATGGTTGGATTCACCACTTGGTTCTTATCAGTTTCTTACCACTCTTCCCCATCTTGGGGGAAAGCTTGAATCTTCTCCCTTGTGTATGGTTTGCTTTTTTTAGTGTATGTGTGAAAATGTGCTTGTATGTGTGTTTTACCTACCCTATTCACTTGTGCAAAACCAAGGCATGTATGCTCTCTCTCCCAAGGCCTTGGAAGGAGGATAGAATATCCTCCATGTATTGGATATGGCATGTAATGATGCCAATAGGTTGGGAGGTAACCGGCCCTTTCTTCTTGTGCTATGGAGATCATTTTGAGGTGAAGAACTCATGGATTTGCTTGGATTTTGGCAAATAAAATTGAAGACCTTGGCATGTTGTTCCCAATTTTTTTGGGAGGCCTTTCAACTTGGATTTTATTGGGAATTTGTAATGATGGAATAACCATTGTAAAAGGGTTCACATCTTGGGATAAATATTGTATTTTGCATTTGTATGAGTTGCTTTGAGCTATCCTCTTTTAAAGGAATGTTGGTTCTTTTGTAAGCTTGATGTATTTTGTTGTAATGACCTTTATTCTTGCTATAGAGCATGTTGAACTCCTACTCCATCATGTTGTAAAGTTTCCTATTTTTAATTTTTTCTAATGTGATGCAAACCTTGTCAAATTAGAGAGCTAGTTATGTTTGAATCCCCTCTTGATACGGAATATTGTTGTATTGAAGTCTTGATCCTTTCATAATGAAGAAATATTCCACTCTAGTTTGTAGGAACATAGTTATATTATATCTTGATTTCTTTATGTTGAAAGAAGCTTATATTCTTGCCTTATGTATGTTTATAGACATTGCATAATGAAATATATGGGTAGTCTTGTATTCTTGTAAAAGCATCATTTTAAGTATTATATTGTGGAATGGAAAGATTGTATTTTCTAGTATGTTAAAAATAATATTTGATGAATTAAAGGAATGATTGAGTTCAATATATCTTGTTACTCTTGGTTTATTTGTCTTTCTTTTTATAATAATAAAAATGAGAACCTATTCATTAGTTTCATGGTGTCTATTCTATTAACATGAGTTATGGAAATGAAAGAATTCATATTTTGTTTATTGTGGTATTTTATTAACAAAAGATAGTAAAGGAATGTAAATTATTTAATGGGACTTTTAGCTTTGGACTCTAAGGTGAATTTATTATATTCCTCACTCTTTTTGTGTTAAAATTTTTATTGTGGAATTTATTGAAGTATGATGTAGAGTTAGATACATTTTCCCTCTTTATTTTTTAAGGAATATAATTGTATAAGAGGACCATAAAACTTGTTGTAGAATATCTCTTTAGTTTTAAAACTCACGCATGTTGGGCCAAGGGGGTGATGGAATTGATCTAATTTATTTTACCATTGAAACCATTACCCCAATGTTGCCTTTCATGAGTTGTTTTTTATTTAAAGAAATTAATGATATATAAGAAAGAAGATTTTTAATCCAATAAAATTTATATGGTGGAATTAAATTTTATTATTTTTATAAAAACATATAAACCAAATTTAAAGAAATGACAGTCTCCTTTATTGGCATAGAGGAGCATATATATATTTGTGTGTGCGCACACACACACATGTACATAGGTAGGTATGTATGTATATATATATCTCACATTCATATTCTCTGATTTATATGTAGCCCAACTGTGATAATAAAATAAATATGAATATTACATCTGGATAGGCATATACCCTCTGTTTATATACTAATATGTCCCCCACACCACATCCTCCCATTCAAATCATAGGCGGCCCTCGTGTATGGAGACCCTGCCCCACCTCCTCTTCTCTGCTTTCCCAGCCATGCCACCCTCTACAAGCCATAACCGTCATGAATATTTGAGGCCTCGGGCCCAAATCGAACCCTTCAACACACAGAAAATAAATAAATCAATGTAAACTTATTAATGTTTAATTTCATACTTTGTTGCCCCTGTGACAAGAGCATTCCACCAGGAGGAAATTAAAAAAAAAAACATTGCCAAGAGATCATATCAACGTCCTGCACCTGCAAAATGGAGCAAATGGAAATGGAATGAGAAAAGTGTAAATAGAATTCCAAATAGAGATCTGGAAATATCTTTTAGGGATCCTTTTGATCAATGGTGCATGATAAGTTGAGCCCACGGTCCTCTTTGGGTACTAAGTCTGCCACATGTGAAGTGGCCATATGATTTAGTTTTATTCATAATTCTTTTGTAAGTGGTATATCTCATCTCTTTTATTTTTGGATAATAATCAAACTAGTTGGATTATACGTGGGCCTTCTTGCACTAATAAAATTATTTGGAGAAAATTGCTATCAAATGTAGTTAATAAACCTACGGATGTGTTTATTTCTAGTAGTAGTTCAATAATAATAATAATAATAAATTCTGATCCTCCCTAAGAGAATCATTACATTGGTAAACCAAACAACCCATGGTAAGGCCTAGTAATAAAACTTCTAGATTTTAAAAAAACTAGGTCGAAAATACGTTTACCTTTGTTGATAATCGTTTGAGCGCCAAATATAAGGATAACGTCTTAAATTATACAATATGATTTAACAAGGAAGAAACTAGATTATTCTTGTCCTCATTCGAGTATTTATTTATCTTCTGGGGGTATATTAGGGCCTTATAAATACAAATATTACCATATAGTCTATTGGCATCAAGGCCTCTGAAAATCCTTAGGAAGTCAGGGTGTGATAAGATCTTGGTGCATTTACGAAATTTAATCATAACCCTTGTAGGTAATTAAGGTGCCACACTCAAAATTAAGACTCGTCATGATAAATGGTACACTTAGCAATCACGAATGGTTTTAGGATGTTCTAAATTCAAACACAACTAAGAAAATGAATTTTTTTAATTAAATAATTTATTAAAAAATATAAATATAAAAATTACCCGAGTTTTAGGTGATTGAGGTTCAATCGAAAGTGCAAAAATTTGGGGCATTACATTCTAGTATTAGAGTGCGGGTTCCAACACTGGGCATACTGAGATTATTGAGTTTTTAACACTAGGTTTGCCCATCTAGGAATAATGTTTCTGCTAAACCATTTCATTTCCTCCTATGTTGGTCGAAATAAGGAATAGGTCAAAACACCTCTTAAATAACATGTTGGAGAAATATCTCTACTAACACGACGGATGGTGAGTGACTAACAACTTGTATGAGTAAATCCATGACAAATAGAGCCACCGGTGGTGATTGAAACACAAATTTTGATCACTTTATTTGTTTTTAAACAATTGGTAAAAGTTAAGAAAAATTTGTTCAAAAATAGCATGCAAAATGGGTCCATGGCTCCCATAGTGGAGATCATTTCGGATGATCATGTTCTCTAGTGACATGGGACGTCACAACAAGTTTTAAACAGAAATTATAAGGCTATTTGATCATTTGAATGAAGGAATTTTGAGCCCTATTCATCGCATTGTTGCATGAACAATAGCTGAAATCTAAGAAAATTTGTTTCGGTTTTGACCCATGGTTTAAGGACCTTTAGTAGAAAATTTAAATCTACCACTTCTAACCTTTAGTATTTCTACATGTCAATTGGTTGCAAAAATTAGTTTTGTGAAAATGGATTTGGGAGCTTGTTTTTCAAGCGTGTTTAGGAGGCCTCTGGTTGTTCTGGCACAAAACAAAATCAGTCAATCATAATAATTAGCTCTGGAAATGAGGTCATAACTAGAGTTTTGGTTATCATAATTATGTTCCACAAGTTGCATAGGATTCTCTATATATATGAGAATAAATGGAAGTGGATAGAATGAGTTTTTGAGTTGTGATCACTTATTTTCAAGACCCATTTCATAGCCAATTTTACTAAAAATCTGTTAAAATGCAATAGCAAAACTTTAATAGTTAGCCTCGAGAAGGTGCTTCCATTTCAAGATTCATTCACCTATTTTGGGGTTCTCGTATGTCTTGTTTGAATCCCTATATAAAAAGAGTTGGCTAGAAGTATTTTTTTACCATTGGGTATTGGGTACTTGTTTGGTAGGCCCTTTTTATAGCCATTTTGGCTAGATCATAGAACAAGAGAACTGGGTCTTATTGAACCGTTTGAATTCTTAGGACACCCTTGGAGGGTGAAAGATTTTATAATATGATTATCATGATGTCTTACGGGTTCTCTAGGTTGATTTTGTGACCCAGAAAAATTATATGCTAAGAGGCATTCTTGAATGCTAACTACCTTGGTTTAGCTTGGTCATTTTGGACATCGTAAAAAGTCTAGTTGTTGGTTTTAAAATAAGTACTACTTCGATATAAGAGTGTAGAATTATTTCCTGGTCTAAGAAATATGTTTAAGGTGTTTGGTTAATTGGTTTATGTTATCTTAAATTTACCTCCATGAGATTTCGATAACTTGCACAATTTCTTTAGAATCAGATAGATAGAAATGGTGAAAAAAAGAAATCTAGATCTTGGGGGCACGCCTTTGCTTTTCTCTAACTTCCCCATTCAAGAAAAATATAAGGAGTTAGCTAAAATTTGCTAAAATTTGAAAAATGGGGAAAAGGCCTATTTTAAATGTATTGCGGGAGGCCTGCAGAAATTTGTGGGTGAAGCATTTATGGATGGAACTAGGGTTCCTCATCCTTGAATTGGGTTCGAAATACTAAGGAAACAATGATTTATGGAAAGGAAGAAGTTCTTCACCCATGCGGTCTAGGTTCCATAGGGACACAAGTTCCCCAAAACCCGCAATGATGTCGATTCTGAAAAGGATCAAGCGGGTCCTTTGTGTTGTGGAAAAGGTGAAAATTTCGCGGCTTGGGTGGCACAAGTTCCATTGGGCCGTAAGTTTCCCGAAATGCCGACTTGTTTGATTTGTAAAGGAATGGAGTGGGCATAATATATTGTGAAAAATTTGGGTCTTGGCCGGCAGTCCCAAATACCATGGGGACGTGAGTTCCCCTCAAAGGCGAAATTGCCGCACATTAAGGAGATAG
Source organism: Taxus wallichiana var. yunnanensis (assembly GCA_018340775.1). Lineage (NCBI taxonomy): Eukaryota > Viridiplantae > Streptophyta > Pinopsida > Cupressales > Taxaceae > Taxus > Taxus wallichiana. The sequence goes on along the minus strand of CM031235.1, from coordinate 6,979,045 downwards.
AGTGCAATGTGGATAAGGAAGAAGTTCGAGGCCCAAAAGCACAAGTGTCATAGGGACATGAGTTCCCCAAAAACCCACAATACCTACAATACAAAGGGAAAGTGGTTTAATGCGGATTATAAGAGCCCATGTGGAACACCCCGACCTTGAACTTCAAACGGGCATAAATTTTGACCCAAAGCTCCGATTTTGAAAAAATAGACTTTTCGGAAAGCTCTCGACATCCTCTATGACACAAAATTATATTTATTATTTTTAGTAAGGTTAGGTGGGTGAAAATAAAAGAAACATCTCCAGCTCCAAAAATTTAAATGTTCAGTCCCGTAAAATGCAAGAAATCCTGGCAAACTCAAAATAGTTGCTCACACTCAGAGGGTCATAACTTGAGCAATTTTCAACGGATTTTCACAAAATTGGTCTCATTGGAATTTTTTTCTAATCCCAATGCATAGAAATCAAGAAATATAGAAATTTATGAAGTTTTGATGGTGATTTTTAAGGAAAATGATCCCAATTCTGTTTGGTTGTTGAAAAGTGGTTGGAGAAGCATTTAATGAGCATGGGAAATCATTCTTTCACTGTTGTAAGTTATGGGACACCTTGAGATTGCTTTTTCAGGTCAATATTCACCAACCACACTCATTTATCATGACTTGCAATTGGTGGAAAAGTGGATTTCACAATTTTCATCCCTTCTCTCTCTCTTCCCAAATTCTATAAACTGGAGTGTTGGGCTTATTGTAAAAGGAAGATAGTTTGAGTAGCAAAACTCTGCCATTTTGGTTTTATGAAGCCAATGTGCTACATGCATTTATAGTGGCTTCCTTTCATGGTGATCGAGGCATTTCATTTGTAATAGTTTGGATTGTGCATATTAATGAATCAATAGATTCAAGTTTGTGGATGTATCTTCCCTTGTTGAGTTTGTTGTGTTCTCTTTTCCTCTCTAATGTTATTGCAGATGTTTGTGTCTACTATATACTCTTGCATATACCTATTATTATTGTGTATGCATGGAAATGTGTTGTGAATGTTGTCATTAGATTGTGGAGGACAGTCATCACCATCTCTTATCTACATTTTGCTTCCATTTTCACACATTGGAAATTTTTCGCATTCCCTTATTTTGGTACATCACCTCTGTAGTGTAGTTTTCCTTCATTTGCATGTTATTTCTCTCTCCCTAGTCCCTTGGAAATTGTAGGATAGAGATAGTTAGTAGCTTCATCTCAGTAGAGTTAGTTTGCACTAGGATTAGGAAGAAAAACCAACTTTCTCTGGAGGTCTATCTCAAGTAGCAAGTCCCACAACTTGGAGATAGTACCCATGTTACCCAGTCACACCGTGAGCTCAAGCACACACACTTGTGCAAATCGGAGGGTGTTGTGATTCGGTGATAACAATTTCCTCTTTGAGTTATCCGTTGTTTTTGGGAAACTCACTTGCAATGTTAAGGACACCACATTTAAACCTAACAAAACCCTTTTGGTATGGGCGTAAAATAAATAATTGTACCTTGCATAGAACCACTTAACAAGATAAAATGGTCTTCCACGTCTTGAAATTTCATTATTATTAATTGGAATAATTTCTACCCCTCATGTTTATGTTACTAATCTCAAATTTATAACCCTCTTTATAAGGAAATTTACCAAACAACCTTATAACCTTACTTATCCCTTCAAAAGTGTATTTCTAGAATCTAGCATACTTGGATGAAATTTTTCGCTGATTTAAACTCCTCTAACTTGTCTCTAAATAATATATGATAAGGGGACATGATTTTTAGTGTCTCTTTTATATGATGGCTTTATACAAAGTGATATTTCATAGTTATTTTATTTTCTTCTAAGTAAACTAAGTATCCTTGAGCTATTGAAAACCACTATAGTTTACACAAATTAAAATTATTATCAAAGCCGACAGGCATAACGTTTGGATTAGCTTCAATAATGTTCAATTTTTTTAACCCTCCTTGAGCTCGACAAGCCCATTTTCATACTATAATCCTTTATTAAGTTTTTTTCGCATTGTAACTTGATTAAATAATTTCACCTTAGAGATACACTTGTAATAATAAACCTCCTCGAATTGATTAAAATGTTCCTAATTAGTCACGTTTATGACACTAATATTTATGTGTATAAATAATGGAATCACCCTCTCTCTCTAACCTTATCTTGTGGATCTAGAAGAACATTGATTATGCAAAAATAACAACAATCTCTCTCAAAAAAAAATAAAAAATAATAATAATAAAAATTAAATTAGTGTCGATTGCTCTCTTGGTTGGGCATTATGGTGTACCAATGATGGTGTTGACCATGAAATTACAAGTAATATGGTGCAATAATGGTGAATTCTATGTTTTGTAATCCACAAATATATATATATATATATATATATATATATATATATATATATATATATATAAGCATATGAACTTATACCTTATAAACAAAAATAAAACCATGTAATTATATGTAAATGGGAAAAGTCGTCGAATATGTAAATGAACAACCTTGGTTGGCCAACAATTGTTATCATTTGTTACCCTTAAAATCTAAAATTGAGGTGATCATAAACTATTGTTTCAAATGGAACAAGTAATGTTTATTAATCTTAACTATGTGATATTCATATAATATTGATTACACTCTAAATATTTGGTCTTATGTAAGTAATTTAGGTATTGTGTTGTCATTCCTAAGTTCTAGGTGAGAAAGTAATGTGAATAATCGAAGGTTGCAATGGTCTCACAACTTTAATATGCCTTTGGCTACTTGACTCTTAGGAGACTCTTGCGTAAGATTTCCTTCATGTCGAAAACTCTCTAAAATTTATTATAAAATGAATGGTGTAACCCCTTATTGTAAGGGCTAAGAATATCGGTTATCGATTCCTTCCACCCACCTTTGAGTAAGGACGACCTTTGATATCATTATAAACACTAATTAAGAAATGTAAATTTGGAGTTTTTTTCGAAAGCTACGTTGTTTTGGGATACTCTTGAAAGCGTGGACCATTGTTTCACCATTTGATAGGGTGGAAAATTTAAATTTCTTTGTAAAATGGATTCACCCTCTAGTTAATGAGTGTATTTATATCTATCTTTAACAACCTAATGGGAAATCTATGACCAAATAATTATTGAGTAAAAGTTAACATAAATTTTATATTTTGAGAAGTGTTAGGCTACATCTTCCCTTAAAGAAAAATGTGTATTGATCTCTTAAACTCTTGAGTAAGGTATGAACAGAAAAGTTGTGGTAACCCATCCATGTTATAATTTTGTAAATTGCATAGTACCTTGATAGGTTTTGGAAACGTCCCCTTTGAATGTATTTTGTTCTCCTAACTCATTATTTATTCTTTTGGACCTTGGTTATGGTGATAAAGGAACAATATAAATTTAAGTAAACTTCTCATATGTCTTAATGAATTGATTTTTTTTTTTTTTGTTTCATTAAAGAATTGTGGCTTTGTTTGGATGTAAGAAGTTTGAAAATTGTTTTTGTCATGCAGAAAACTATTGTAAAACTTATAAACATTAATAAAATAAAATATCCTTTATGGGTTTTCTAAAGAAAACTTGAAACCGGAATTGAGATGTTCTAGAAAATGGTACATGCTATGAAACCTTGAAACCAAACTAGAAAATCAATCCTAACTTGATGTTCAAATATATATATTTCAACCACAATTTATTGGTACTATCATTATGTGAATGTAAAAAAATGTCAAATCAAGTCATCACCCTTAATTATACTTGGTATCGAGTAAATATTCATCTTTGACCCCTTAATGAATAATGCATATGTTAGGACCATATTAGAGAGGCGTCTGAACTTTTTTCCAAATTTTCAAGTAATGGTGAGCTAGAGGTGAAACCACACGTAAAATTGGAAACTTTTTCTCTCTTCTTGTGTGGTATTTGTGGCACCTTAGATGGTTTCCATGAGTAGGATCATACACATCATGTATATATAATTTGTTAACCCTATTTGAAATGACCATTATGTTCCTTTGGCTCACCCATCAATATTTTCCTTTAATTTTGGGCCTTATGATCCACTTATGTGGACCCTTGTAGGAAAGTTAGACTTGATGCAAATGAAACCTTTTGAAGCAAAAATTTCCCTTGATTAATTTTCTCCTATTTAAAAATACACTTGACTTTGAACCATGTTATTTTTGGCGAACCATGTTTTTTGAGACAAAAATATAGTTCCCTTAAAGAGACTGTCATGTTGGACATACTACGTGTGACCATTTAGAGGTTTTAGACAATGATGTTAATAACAATTTTCTTAGGTAGAACTTTCTTTAATTAAATTAATCTAAATGGGAGAAACACTTAGTACATGACCAAGTCTGAATTAGTGGGACATGCTTGTTGTGAACTAACAACCACATGGTACAACATGATACCTCGTAGGTCATATCCCTATCTCTTCTAGTGACTTCTAGGAGGAAGTCTAATTTTAGGAGAGGGGGATGTAGTGCCCACCATTTTATTACCATAGTTTCTTGTTGACTCATTACTTATATTGATGATGGACATGGACTTTAGCATTATCTTATTTATATATGTTTTATTATGGTTCATTTGATGGCACTTATGTGATTTGGCGCATATCGACAAGATAGTTTGGTGGTTATTTCTTAGCTCTTGCATGTCATAATATTGGATATCAACATATTATGTTATAGTTGAATTCATTCACATGAGATGGATTTACTAATGGTTTCGTCATATACTTGGTTTTATTTTGAATTAAAATGGCTAATTGGATGTCACAATGTGTCGCTTGGATGGTTAATATATTTTGAGATAGTATGGATGTATATGTTAGCATTAGTCATTTCATACTAACATGGTTTGGTATAGTTAGCATGATTGTCCGTGTATAATTTATTTAGATTTTTGAATTTATATATTTTATTTGGGCAGATGTGTTTAATGTTTGTAATGAGTGTGCAAATTACAGGGAAGAGGAGAAAGTGGATTTCAAGGCTACACTTCAAGTTCGCACAAGAGGCCAATTGGGATGATTCCTTGTCATGTTTATTGTGTGAAGCCTTAGTCATTGTTGCGTGTTGTATTCAGGCACCATGGGTGATCGCAACTTGTAAAATTTTATTATTTGTAATTTTTTAGTTGTATTGAGCTTGTTTAAGGACCTAATGGTACCTACTTGTGCTAAATTGTGTTTAGTATTAATTAAGTGGATTGTTAGATTTATGGGACCATCTAAGTGCCACTTGGGTGGGACCCACCACCTCAACTCTTATGCCATTTAGCCCAAACTCGGTTTTGGGCTCAAAGTGGAAATTTTGGGGTTCACTTTGCATTGTGGGAACTTCCTAACATGAAAAAAGGACCCCTTGGACCCTTCTTGTGGGTAGGGGCCTCTTTTAAGGAAAAATGGGAGTTTTCCTCCCATTTGACTCCTCACACATCACTTACGTGTAAGTGAGTTGGTTTTTTTATGTGTGTGTTAAAATTTGTAGAGGTTTGTTTTAATCACATTTTGGGTAACTTGGAATTTACCTCATAATATCCGAATTGTATATTTCTTGCATTTATTTTTAGAATCTTTGTGTTGGAAAGAGAGAAGGGTGACACGTGTCACCCTCTCATTTGGGGAATTGTTTATTGGTTTTCTTTTAATATTCCCTCATGGAGAGGGATTGGGAGTTCTTGGTCATTATTGCATTTTGGAGTGTTGGGGATTTTGGGTGTGTTTGTGGAGCTTGGAGCTTTGGTATTTTGGATTTCTTGGAGATTTTGTAGAACTTGTTTGAGGTAGGCCTCCTTGCTCTTCTACTTTGTTTTTATTTTGGAAAATAGCTTATGTTTGAAATGATAAAGGTGTTTTTTTTGTTTTTTAGTTGTATGTGGATGATGGGTGTGTGTGTGTGTTTTTTTATTGTTCTTTTTCTCCATCCATCATGCTTGTGATGGATTTTGGAGTGTTGGGGATGAGGGAGGAATACCATCTCACCAAATGGCTTGATGGGAAAAAGATGATGGTTCTTTTTATTCCTCCCCTCATATGGTTTGATGTGTGGTAAGATGTTCATATGGTTTGAGCTTCTTCCCCAATCCTTGGCAAGGAAATATTAATGGTTTGAAAATTCTTCCAAGGGGGTGTTAGCATACATTGAATAGTCTATATTTTTAGGAAATAATGTTTTGTTTTATCCCTTTATTTTCTCCTTCTAGGTGTATTCCATTATTCTCTCTCCTTCATCCAAATCTTCCTCCTTTAGTTTAGGGGAGTGTAGTTGATTAGTTCTCCTATATATTGTACACACTTCTTCATAATAAAATAAGTGTGTGTAGAGTACTTCACTCCACATTCTTCTCTCCTTTTTGTATCCTACAGTTTGGTATCAGAGCATTTTTTATCTCTACCTGTGCATGGAAGTAATATTCAATTTGCAAGGAGCCTGAGTGGAGGAAGGACTATTCCATTGCAAGTTGGAGAGCTGTGCATGGAAAGAAAGAAAAGAAAATGTTTTTGTGTTAAAACCTGCGCAAGAAAAGAGAAAATGTTTTGTTTTTAAAACGTGGACATTTTAAAAAGAATGTTGTTTTTTTCCTGCGCATGTTTTTGTTGTTTTTGTGCTTAAAACAAGGATCTATCCACCTACTGTGTGGAGGAAGAGGAGTTAGAGTGGACTGTGCATGGGAAATTGAATTCCATCTGCTGCTGCTGCTGTCTTTGAAACCTGCGTGAGGAAAAAAAATGTGGAAGCTGGAAGCTGTGTTGCGTAGAACCTGTGTAGAGGAGTCAGAGTGACCTGCATGCAATTAATCTGAGTTTCATCTTGGCATCTATATCTTCCTGGTGCAACTGTGACCCCTGTACAGTCATCTTGCTACAGATATTCAAAAGGATCCTACACATTTAAGCCTGTCAACAACATCCTGAATATTCTATGTGAGGGCATGTATGCATAGACCAGTCACATGTGTCAATAAATAAGCCATGTCTATGTGGAGACAAGTGGTAAGAGAATGAACTGAAGCTTTACAATTTGCATTGGAGGACACATGGTGTTTTAGAGGAGCAGCCTGCATGTAATTACGTGAAGACTTGCATCCAAATAACGTGAAGTTTGGAGTTTGTCACTTGCTGCTATGTGGAGGAAAAGACCAACTACCTGTGAAGAGGTAGAACCGCACGAGGAGAAGAAACTTGGAGATACTACAAATACTACACCGAATGTCGAGTGTAGACAACTTGATTGAGAGTGTCAATAACACGGTTGCCACAGCTGAAAGCTGGAATATCAACTCGCCAGCTAGAGAACACCATGAAGAAGCTCCTGAGAGCTCTGGGTTCTACTTTGCTTTGCTGAACGAGCTTTGAAATACCAGAAATCTTGCATTTGACAAGCTAGTTCGAGAAGGACTTCTTGAATACTTTCTTTTCAATGTCAGCTGCCAAGAAAAGTGAGTATAGAAAGAACTAGAAGCTAGGTACGACGCCGACTATGACGATGAAGAAGAACACCCTACAAAGCGTCTCCATCTCACAGCATGTGAATATCACGAGCATCTATGAGCAAGTAATTCTCGTCAATGAGTCAAAATTGTAATAACTCTTCAAATAAATAAATGTATTTTTTATTACGATGTCTACTCGAAGTTACTTACGTATGACGCCTCGGTTGCTCAAAGGGTCCAATTTTGTGTCTGAAGACAAAAATGAAGACAATCCTTGATTTGAAGGATTATGGGGAATTATCACGAGTCGTGCCACTCCCACAAGCCCCAGATGAACTAATAAAATATGAAATGGCTAGTGCTAAAGCCTTGATGCTTTGAGAATGCTCGAGATCGGTGATGATGTGCAACAACCACATGTTATGAATGTGGAGAAACCCAAGGAGGCCTGGGACAAGTTGGCAACCATTTATGAAGCCAAAAATCATATGAAGATACTTCATCTTGAGTCAAAGCTGCACACCCTCTCTATGGGGTTAGATGAGAAAGTGGAGGAATTCTTGCATCGCATGGCTGAGCTGAGATCAGAGTTATTAGCGCTCGGTGAAACGGTGGAAGATAAAATTCTCGTTGCAATCACCTAGAGAGCACCCCCTTCTCAATTCCGAGTGTTCGTTACGACACTGAATGTGTCTAAACAAACAGTGACATTCGAAGAGCTTGTGAATTTGCTGCAGCAGGAAGAGGCCATCACTTCATCCCATGAGGAGTCTCAGGACAAAGCCTTGTTCTCAAAGCCTTACCGTGGCCAAAAGAATCGGAAAGGTCCACCCAAAAGTCAAGGGACATCTCGCAGCCCAATAAGAAGATGATGAATCTAATGAGGAGACATCAGAAGGAGCCCATTTTAGTAAGAATCTTGTACTCGTCTCTCAAACTTCTCAGCCCACAAAGAAAGTCTGGTTGATAGAATCTAGTGCAAGCAAGCATATGTCAGGTGACAAGAAGCTGTTTGATTCACTACACAAAGAACCAACTGGAGATCGAGTTCGGATAGCAGATGACAAAGAGTACATTACATAAGGAATAGGGAATGTCACCATTCCTTTGGGACCACGAAAATGTACACTTACAAAGGTACTATATGTTCCTGGCTTGACTAAAGAACCTCTTGTCATTTACTCAGCTCTTGAATCATCACCTTAAGGTATAATTTCTTGTTCAAAATGGCATTAAATCATGCTTAATCTCCCGAAAAGGTACGGTTCTTGCTAAAGCTTTTGTAAAAGATAAGTTATTTGCTTTAGATACTGTTTCATCTTTTGTAGTAGCTTTATCTTCTTCAACAATAGAATCAACTGCCCTATGGCATTTTAGATATGGACACTTGTCAGTTGGTTCATTGCACCAGATGAGTTCAAAAGAAATGGTCCGTGGACTACCCAAATTGTCCACTTCCATGCCTATTTGCCCTGGCTATCTTGCAGGAAAACAACACAGAGATCCGTTTCAAGCGAGCACCTTCCATGCCAAGAAGTGTCTGGAAGTAGTTCATACTGATCTAAACGGCCCATTTCCTACTTCATTTTCAGGATACAAGTACTTCCAGCTGTTCATGGATGACCACTCTCGCAAGATGTGGGTATATTTCCTAAATAAGAAAAGTGAGGATCTTCAACACTTACAGAACTTCTATCATTGTGTTGTCAAAGAGTCCAGACAACCACTTCTACTACTGCTAAGATCAAGGGGGAATTCACATCAAAGAAGTTTTTGGCCTTCGAACCATCACGGCATTAAGCAAAGCACCTTAATCGCTCCCTACACGCCCCAACAAAATGGCATTGTTGAGCGTCACAATCACACAGTGATGGAGATAGCTCGCTGCATGCTATCAACTGCAAAGCTAGGAGAACACTATTGGGCTGAAGTAGTACAACCAATTGTATATCTTCTCGGAAGGGCACCGACAAAGATTCTACGAACAAGACACCTTAAGAGGTATGGAGTGGTAGAAAGCCATCAATTTCTCATTTGTGAGTATTTGGTTGCAAAGCATACATGCGTGTCCCAACTCGTAAGAGAAAGAAGGTAGAGCTAAAAACACTCCCGTGTATCCCTCTTGATACAAGACTACCTCGAAGGCATATCGTCTCATGGATCCGAGACAAAGAAAATATACAAAAGTCGGGATGTGCTTTGTGACGAGTCATCCTTTGACTCAATAGTATCAACATAAGATCCACTTCCAACCACATCTCACCGATTAGTCTCTGAATCAGATGATGAGCCAGAGGAGACTACTCAGAGAAAAGAAATGCTGCCAGGAGAACTATTTGTTGACCTTGGAGAACTAGAGAATGTGACTCCACATCAATCCACATGGCAACGACATAGTTCTTCTCAAAAGCATCCAAGTTCTTGTTCGAAGTGGGTACAAAGCACTATCAAGGACTCACATATGCAACAACTCCTAGATACATCATCCGGAGGTCAAAAAGGAATGAGGTAAACTTCGCACTCATGATTTCACTGATGAATAGCTCTGAGCCAGATAATGTTTGTGAAGCACTCAGTCAAACTCAATGGAAGGAAGCCATGGATATAGAATATGACTCGCTCATGAAAAATTGGACATGGGAACTTGTTGATCTGCCTACAGGAAAGAAACCCATAGGCTGCAAATGGGTTTTCAAGACAAAATATAAATCAGATGGATCCATCGACAAACATAAAGCATGACTTGAAGAAAAGGATATGCTCAGAAAGAAGGCATCGACTATGAATAAACCTTTGCACCCACTGTGAAGATGAAGACCATCAAAATAGGTTGCGCACTTGCATCACGGAAAGGATGGAGACTTCAAGCAAATGGACGTTAAGAGTGCTTTCCTAAACGGTTAGCTAAAAGAAGAAGTATACATGACCCAACCTGAAGGATTTGTTGATAAAGAGCAGCCTAAGAAGGTATGTCATCTCATCAAATCACTTTACTGGACTGAAACAAGCTGCTGGGCATGGTATATCAAGATCAATGATCACCTTTTGCAACATGGGTTCACTCGTAGCCCCTCAGATTCAAATTTGTATATAAAGAAGGTAGGAAAGAAATTTTCATTCTTGTTGTATATGTAGATGATCTTGTGATCACTGGAAGTTCAGAAGATCAGGTTGATATTGTAAAGAATGATCTCAAAAGAACCTTCGACATGATAGATTTGGGGCTACTACATTACTATCTTGGCTTGGAGATATGGCAAAAGGAGCATCACATTTTTGTCTCCCAGATAAAGTATGCCAAGACACTCCTAGAAAAGTATAGAATGTCCGATTGTAAACCTATATCCACTCCCATGGAAAAAGGCTTGCAACTTTCAAGATTCCAGGACTCACCTCAAGTAGATGCTACTCTCTACAGGAAATTTGTTGGAGGGCTCATCTATTTGACATATACGCACAGATCTCCTGCTATGCTAAAAATAAGATTTGATGAACTAACGTAATGATTGAGTTCACTATATCTTGTTACTCTTTGTTTGTTTTTCTTTCTTGTTATAATAATAAAAATGGGAACCTATTCATTAGTTTCATGGTGTCTATCAAATGTTGATCCTATTAACATGAGTTAGGAAATGAAAGAACTCATATTTTGTTTATTGTGGTATTTTATTAGCAAAAGATAGTAAAGGAATGTAAAGTATTTAATGGGACTTTTAGCTTTGGATTCTAAGGTAAATTTATCATATTCCTCACTCTCTTTGTGTTAAAAAATTTATAGTGGAATTTGTTTAAGTATGTTGAGAGTTAGATACATTTTCCCTCTTTATTTTTCAAGGAATATTATGGTTTAAAAGGACCATAAAACTAGTTGTAGAATATGTACTTAGTTTCAAAACTTGTGCATGTGGGGCTAAGGGGGTGAAGGAATTGATCTAATCTATTTTATCATTGAGACCATTACCCCAATGTTGCCTTCCATGATTTTTTTTTGATATATAGAAATTAATTATATATAAGAAAGAAGATTTTTAATCGAATAAAATTTATATGGTGGGATTCAATTTTATTATTTCGTTAAAACATATAAACCAGAAAGAGTTAAAGAAATGTTAGTATATATGTATATGTATATGTATAGTATGTATGTATGTATGTATGTATGTATGTATGTATAAATTTACACACACACACATATACATACATTTGTGTGTGTGTGTGTGTGTAATACACACACACGAGATCTGTGTGTATAATTTATATACACCCATTATGTGTGTGTGTGTGTGTGTGTGTGTGTAATTTTTATACATGTATGTGTTATATGTGTGTGCATAAATTACACACAAAATTATACACACACATGTAACACACACATATATAAATTACACACACACACACACACACACACACACACACACACACACACACACACACATGCGTGAGATATGTGTGTGTGTGTGTGTGTGTGTGTGTAATGTGTGTATGTGTGTGTGTATAAATTACACACACAAATTATACACACACATGTAACACACACATATATAAATTATACACACGCGCACACACACACACACACACACACGCACACACACACACACACACACACACACATCTCATACACACGTGTGAGATATGTGTGTGTATATATACACACACGTGTGTGTGTGTGTGTGTGTGTGTGTGTGTGTGTGTGTGTGTGTGTGTGATTTACACACACACGCACGCGCGCGCGCACACACACACACACTTATGTATATATCTATATAGCTCATTCATATTCGTTGATTTATATGTACTCCAATTGTGATGAATAATAGAAATATGAATATTATATTTGGATGGGTATATACCATATGGTCATGTTTACACACACACACACACACACACACACACACACACACACACACATTCGTTGATTTATATGTACCCCAATTGGATGAATAATAGAAATATGAATATAATTCATCAGAATTGGAGTACATATAAATCAATGAAATATATATAAGAAATGTGGGAGGGGGTTGAACCCCGTGCCCCCACACCACCGCCACCCGTTCAAACCCTACGCGGGCCCCATGCGTGAGACCCTACCCCCTTACCATGAAATCTTCCCTCCTTTCGCAGCCATGATGCCTCTACAAAGCCACAACCGCCATGAATATCAAAGGCCCTCGGATCTAAATCGAACCTCGTAATACACAAAAATAAATAAATAAATAAAAACCTATTAATGTTGAATTTCATACTTTTTCGCCCTGTGGCAAGAACATTCCACTAGGAGGAAATAAAAAAATCAAAACAAAACAAAACATTTCATTGTCACTGCACTTGCAAAATGGAGCAAATGGAAATGGAATGAGAAAACTGTAAAGGGAATTCCATATAGAGTTCTAGAAATATCTTTTAAGGTTCCTTTTAATCAACGGTGCATGATAAGTTAATCCTACTATCCTCTTTAAAGATTAGTTTGCCACATGTGAAGTGGACACATGTTTTTGTTTTATTCATAATTCTTTTGTAAGAGGTATATCTCCGATCTTTTAGTTTTGGATAATAATCAAACTAGTTGGATTATACGTGGGCCTTCTTGCACTAATAAAATTATTTGGAGCAAATTAATTGCTATCAAATGTAGTTATGATGCGCCTGAATTAGCAGGAACTTGACAAGGTCATAACTTGAGCTCCGGGTGTCCGTTTGAGTCCGTTTTTTTTTTTGAAACCACGTGTTTTGATGAGACGAACGCAGCGGCAACCTGCCCTACCAGTTGGGGCAAGTTTTCGACACGTTTTCGGGCCCTAAATCCGCCATCTTGAGGCCGAAAATTAGGATTTAAGTTATAGTTTGGTTTTTTCCTATTTTTGAGCATTAGTTAATTTTAGTCTATTAATTGCATTTTGAGTTAGAAAGTTGGCAATTCCTCTAATTTAGGGATGTAGAAGATGCGTGGCAATTTCTGTGCCTGTAGGAATAAGCATGCGAACTTACTAAGAATAGCAGGTTCTAGTAAACTGCTAAAAATAGTAATTTCTGCCACCTAGAGTAGATTTAGTCGAGTTAGCTAGAGTTTACTTGGCAACTCGAGTTGGGAGTTATTTTCCTATTTAGGAAACATTGTAATTCATTATTTGGGGGACGAAGAAGGAGATCTATTTTCTTTTGGAGTTCATTTTATCATAGTTTATCTGGGTTGTTCTTAATTTGGCTACATTAAGTTATTAAACCTACGGATGTGTTTATTCCTAGTAGTAGTAAGGTATAATAATAATAATAATAATAATAATAATAATAAATTCCAATATTTCCTAAGAAAATTATTACATTGGTAAACCAAACAATCTGTGGTAAGGTCTTGTAGTAAAACTTTTAGATTTATTAAAAAAATTAGGGTCAAAAATATGTTTACCTTTGTTGATAATCGTTTGAGTGCCAAATATAAGGATAACATCTTGAATTATACAATATGATTTAACAAGGAAGAAACTAGATTATTCTTGTCCTCATTCCAAGATTTATTTATCTTCCGTGGTATATTAGGCCCTTATAAATTCAAATCTTATCATGCGGTCTATCAAGGCGTCAAAAGCCATAGGAAGTCAGTGTGATAAGATCTGGGTGCATTTACGAAATTTAATCATAACCCTTGTGGGTAATTAAGGCCCCACACTCAAAATTAAAACTCGCCATGACAAATAATACACTTTATAATCACGAATGGATTGGGAATATTCTAACGTCAAACACACTTGAAAAATTAATTAAATAATTTATTTAAAAAAAAAAAAAAAAAAAAATTACCCAGGTTTTAGGTGACTGAGGTTCAATTCGAGTGCCAAAAATTTGGGGCATTACATAAGAGCCCGCGATTAGGACTGGATATAATTTTTTTTAAATGGCCTTTCCTTTGCATGTTCCTTCATGATCTTATGTAGCATTCAAACATTTCATCTTGGAATATACTTCAACTGTGCATGTTGATGTAGGCAAGCAAGGTCTTTAATATACGTATGCCAGAGTTCCTCTTTGAAGCGGATAGTGAAGGAGACTTTGCGCCACTATCATTGAAGGTCCTCGATTTATTTGTGGGACAATGTGGTTAATTTTTCTACAACATGGACCTTAGCCTTTACCCTTCTACATCTTCCTGCTACATTATCTCCAAGTTAAAGATCAACTCGTATCCTTTCCTTCCCACTTTTCATAGAATCCATTTATGGACTGTTGTAAACCTAAACAAAAATAAAATATCGCACCTTCCTAAAGTAAACAGATAGTATTTTTATTGATCTTTGTAATAAATAATGAAGGTGATTTTAAAATTGTATGATTCTACACTTGGCATCTGTTTAAACCAAAGTTAATATAGAGGAAAACATGGTGTACCTAAAGCCACGTTTCAGTGCTCATGTTGAAGATTGGTAGTGCATATTATTCAGTTGGCAATTGTGGCTTTTGGGCATACTAATTTAAAATGTTAGGGAGGAGTTTTACAAGAACACCCCAAAAAAATATTGTATACATTACATATCTATTATCTCGTTCTTAAAATACTACTACTTATAAATTTTAGGTTTGTAATAGTATTTTTCCCTCGTAAACCATACTCCAAAGAGTATTCAAAATATTGGGGTGTATTATAAAATTTATGCATATATAAATATAGTATGGTTTTGTTGTCGCCAATGTCTCTTAATTAGAATTTCAGTAGACGTGTTATTTATTTGTATTTTCACAAATATAGTAGTTCTACAATGAAAACAATAATTGACCTTTTAGTAAATTGGAAAAATGAGCTTCTTGAACTTCCTCATCAAAATGATTGGTTAGGATCTTTATTTGTTCAAGTTGTAAACTTCTTGAACAAGTTGAATCAATATGAATATATTTTATCATGCATTGCATTAATGTTTTACATCCAAGTAGTCCCTAACTAAGTAATCCACCACTAGATATATCACGAGTGAGAAGAGGCTAAGTATATAAATATAAAAACTGTGTATTTTTCAAAGTTCTAAAAAGAAAATATCATAGTTCTTATATTGATTGAAGAAATGGACATTAATGTGTTACATACTTGTTTTTAAGTGTCTTTTTCTTCAAAGTGACATAGATTAGCTCCCTTGCAATATGAAAAGAGATTGCTTTGAGGGCTCATTTAAAGAGAGTACACGAATGTTGCCAATCTAAATTTGAAGCTCTATGGTTTGCTTCCCTTAATTAACTAGGAAAAAGTTCCTTGAAATTTCAAACGACCTCTATCAAACCGTTGAGATCTTGACATTTTTGTTATGCGTTAAAAGAACAAAAATAGATCTCATATGTCCAAATTATAGCCTCTAAATGTTTTCCTTTGCAAAAGAGTCAATTCCCACTAAAATGCGATTCAAAATGCAAAAGCAATTTAGGAGAGTATAACTAAGTGTGTTTCCTTCAAGACCAAAAATTAGCACAACATCTTCACACATTTAACTTCAAATTCCAAATACGAATTTGATATTATTCTCACAAAATATGAAGATGCATGAATTTATTTCCAACGTAAATGCAAGCTCAAAAAATCACACAACAAGACCTAGGATCTTCTCAACAACTTTGGTGTAATTCTCATGAACATGAAGATGAGAAAATTTCCCCCTAGTCACAAATAGAAACTTGAACAAGCACGGAATGAAACATACAAGCTCCAACGCAATTTCATGTCTTTTCAAGATTGCTTATTAGTTTAACAATAAATCATTACAAAAAAACTTGTATGTGCCTGACACAAATGGTTAACCATCTCCACCAGTGACCTATCGGCGCGTCCATTACACACTTTTGGTGCAATTGCTAGTTTTATTTATTTATTTATTTATTTTAATGAACTTGTCACTTCTATGTAAAGGTTATAATACATGTCAACTTTTAAATTTATGGATTTACAAATTATGAAAAAATGTCACTTTTACATAAATGCTAGTACACTGGTAGCTTCAAATATTTTGATTTTAAATATTATCAAAAATTTGTAGTCGAATAAGGCCTTAAAATAGTCGAATCATATTTTCCTTGCAATAGAAATGGTGATAAACAATTTCCTTTCAAAATTTTATATTGTAAATTATTTAAATCATTCTCTATACATTAGACATATTGACACTTAAAAAATAATTCATGCCTATAATTAATTTATGTTGGAATATGCATATTTTATGCAAGTAATTTATCCCGTAGATTAAGTCTAAGTTTAGATAACAAGAGTTTGACTATTTCATATAGTCCGTAGCTTGTTAGAGTTCTAGTTTAATTAGAGTTCTATTTTATGAATAGATAAAGACAAATAAATAAATAGTTTGTTTTATGCATGCACAACATGCGGGTGGAATTAGAAGACTTCGGTTCAGATTTAGAAAGCCTTATTTAAGAGGAGTTTGTGGCTAAGTTTAGGGAAAGTATTTTATTTAATTAGCAGACATTGTAATTAATGCATTGTATGCACACAACAAATGCGTATAATCTACATAAGAAAAAGTAGAGGGTGTCATGAAGATGATTGAATGTCATGAGCAAAATCTCCACAAAAGAGAATGAATAAATGTGATTATACACAACAATGTTGATTTCCTTGATTACTCTGTTTTTATTTGCAAATTATTATTCGTGTTTAATTTGTTTATGTTATTCGTTGTATAAGATTGCATATTTTCTACAATTTAAAGAAAATAAACTAATTAAAAAATTAAAAGTATAGTAACCTCGCTTGTGTAAAAATAATAATATCTTATATTATAATTTTAAAAAAAGATTTATGTAACTTTGTAGCTTCTCCTAACTTTCCTATATAATTATGTATAAATTATTGAATTATTTCATTAAGACCCAACTCTCAAGATCTTGTTTTGACCTTTGTAATGCCCCATTTAATAATGCTAAAATATAACTTTAAAACACTAAATTTTGGGATTTTTTTCGTTGAGGTATTTAAAAATTTAAATTACATCATATTCATCCAACGTTGATAAAGTGCGGCCATCATAGCTCATATTAATTTTATTTCATAGAATTATATTAATTTATCACTCCTCTTTAGTCTAAACAATTACGAGGATATTTATTTACTAAACAAGAGTCACTTTACTTAGGCACTACAAGGATCTTCCATTTAATATATTTACTTTTGACTCTCTATATGGTCACACCATGATTTAATTTAAGAAAATCCTTACCGCCTTAAATTCTAACCTAAAATCCCTAAGTATTTTCTTTAATTAAAAGAAAACCCATACCCATAAAAGAACACATCTATTCCCATAAAGTGAGAAGGAAAGAGTTATATCACAACCCTTACATCTTTTAAATTTCAACTCTTGGATCTCTAGACTTTTCCTCAACCCTAAAAGTCCTTATGAAAGTTTTAAAGTCTACTTTTTTATTCATTCTCCCTTCATTTGTTTTATTTTGCATGCGGGGTTTTTTTATTAAAAAAATTGGTGGAGAGGATGTGGAGGCCATGAATCCATAATATTTCCATTTTTTTCTATATACATGTGGGGGTTCAAGAACAAAGAAAATCATGGGTTTTCCTTTCTTTTTAAATAAAATTTACTGAGATGCTTATTTGGTTTGGGTATTAGATTACTCACTTTTTTTTTTTGAAATTTTATCGATATTCAACTAGTTTGGGTATGAGATTACACATCTATTTTTCTTCGTGGATTCGATATGTATATTCCACATTTCATTATCCCAAAAGCTTTTATAAATATATAATGGAAGTTTTGTTTTTTTTTGTTTTTGTTGCAGAGAGCCATGATGGCTATGGTAGGCTTCTTCTTTTTTCTTTCAATTTCTACCCTATCTAGGGTTTTGGGTATAGATTTGTTATGATTTGTTTTTTTTTAAATCTTGAATATCTTTTGTTTTTTTTAATAATAAGATAAACACACACACACACACACACACACACACACACACACACGTGTACATGGAATAGTCTATAATGAAAACATTCTGTGGAGCCAATATGGCCATGGCCACATAACTTCCAAAGAGCCACATAAATAAGTTCTATTTAATTTTTATATAAATAAAACCTCAACTTTCGATCGGCCTAGCTGAAATGTATTATATAATTTTTTTTTAAAATTTTCTTTTTACAAAGAATACCAATTTCATTATGTAATTTATTTTAATATATATAAACTAAGTTTTTATATATATAGGAATTAAACAATAAGCCATTAAATTTGCTTAATGTGAATACCTACAGGAATCCTATTAATTTATTTTATTTATTTTTCTTCTTTATGATATATATATTTCATAAAGAAGAAAAATAAATTAATAGAATTCCTTGTAGGTATTCACATTAAGCAAATTTAATGGCTTATCATGATATATATTAAAATAAATTACATAATGAAATCGATATTCTTTGTAAAAAAAAATTCAAAAAAAATATTTATATAATACATTTGTTAGGCCGATTGAGTTGAGGTTTTATTTTATCTAAAAATTAAATAGAAAAATTTATGTGGTCTTTGAAGTTATTTGGCCGCGCCATATTGGCTCCCTCGGATTTTTTGTTATAGACTATTCCATGCACGTGTGTGTGTGTGTGTGTGTGTGTGTGTGTGTGTGTGTGTGTGTGTGTGTGTGTGTGTGTGTGTGTGTGTGTGTGTGAATTTCTCTTATGGTTAAAAAAACAAAAGATATTCTTGGGATTTAAAAAACAAATCATAACAATCTATACCCAAAACCCTAGATAGGGTAGAGATTGAAAGAAAAAAGAAGAAGCCTACCATAGCCATCATGGCTCGCAACAAAAAAAAACAAAAACAAAAACAAAAACAAAACTTCCAGTTATATATTTATAAAAGCTTTTGGGATAATGAAATGCAGAATATACATATCGAATCATCAAAGAAAAATAGATGCGTAATCTCATACCCAAACCAGTTGAATATCCGATAAAATTTCAAAAAAGTAAGTAATCTCATACCCAAACCAGATAAGCATCTCGTAAATTTTATTAAAAAAAGAAAGGGGAAAACCTATGATTTTCTTTTGTTCTTGAAACCTGCACATGTTTATAGAAAACAATGGAAATATTATGGATTCATGGCCTCCACGTCCTCTCCACCAATTTTTTAAATTAAAAAAAACCTGCACGTAAAATAAAACAAATGAAGGGGAGAATGAATAAAAAGTAGACTTTAAAACTTTCATAAGAACTTTTAGGGTCGAGGGAAAGTCTAGAGATCCAAGGGTTGAAATTTAAAAGATGTAAGGGTTGTGATATAACTCTTTCCTTCTCACTTTATGGGAATAGATGTGTTCTTTTATGGGTATGGGTTTTCTTTTAATTAAAGAAAATATTTCTTTTATATATAAATATATATATATATATATATATATATATATTAAATCTATTTTAAAACTTGGGTATTAACAGTTTAAATATAAGAATATTCCTTGTGTGAAATCAATTTCATACAAACTGATTTTCAACTTTTAATTAAAAAGAAAGATAAGACATTCAATCTATCCAAAAATTTCAGCCATCAAACAACATGAGTAAATTTATCCATTTACAATGATTTGCAAAATAACATACGTTGCAAGAATAAGATAAATCCTTTCATCATGGAAATTCTATAAAACATTATCTAAGTAAAAAAATAAGACTTCATTACAAAAGAGATACATCGGCTCAAATATTACAAGACTCCTCAAGGAGATGATCAAGCTTAAGCCTACAATTTCCCTTTACATGTAAGAAGAAGATTTATATTGACTATCACATTTAATAAGTGCAATACAACCACATCCAACAATCTTTCTTCTCAAGAGTGGCTCAAAATTAGAGCAATCTTTCTCATTTTGCATTGACTAATAATACACATGTGGCAAGAGTTTGAGATTCTTTAAATGTAATCAAAGTAGAATGTAATGCCTCTATACTCCTACAACAAGAGTAAAGTCTTGCTTCACTATGAAATGCTAAAATTTTCAACACACAAAACCGTCTTTCAAAGAAGAAACCAAATAAGATGTTAATCCTTCCATTTCCTTTCAAAATACAAAGTTCTTTCAACATTTACCATGCAAATATGATATATATCACAAGAAGTTTAAAGCTTGAATTTATTACAACATATGAAACAAATTTCAAGATGCCCAAAATGCACAAGGTAAGGCTTTACAAGGCTCCATTTCATGATTGAAGGAGATACACAATACTAGTACAACACTTGATTGTTTCAAAGCTACAAACTATATCCGAAACATGGGAAACTCATAAAAGAATAAAATAACTTGGTATAACAGTATCCACATGGGATTAAGAAGTATGACTCTCCCAAAATTGGGGAAAACAAAATGCCAAGAGAACCAAGAATGTCCTTACCATCTTCAAGATTTAATCTTCATGATTTGCACTCCACAAAGTCTTCATACACAAGGAGAAAGGCCCGATTTACCATCCAAATTATAGGCATCATTACATGCATTTCCAAAGGTTAGAAGACATGCTAGCCTCCCCAAGCCCATGGGAGAGAGAGCTAGCTTACCACAAATGTGCACAAGAAAAGGGAGAGGTAACCACAAGCATATCACATACAAGACTAACCCATACACCACAAAACACAACAAATTCCAACCAAAACAAAAGAGGAGAAAACCACATTCATCCTCAATAACGGGAAGAGTGGATGAGACATCCAATAGTGTCATAGAGTATGGTCTAACCATAGGATGCACACTTACAAAATCTTCAAAAACCTCATTATCTCTCCAAAACAATCATTCCTCCTTATTACTCCTCTCATTCGCTTAAATTCCTCCTTGGGAGGATTTTCAAACCCATTGGGTTTCCTCTCCAAGGATGGGGAAGAAGATTAAAACCATATGAACCACCTTCCCCACCTCAAACCATATGAGGGGATAAAATATAACCAACATGGCTTGCCCATCAAGCCATGAGGTTTAAGAGGGAAAATCCCTCCCTCTTCCCCAAACAAAACTCCCAAATCCATCAAGTCATATGATGGATGGAGAAACAATCAAAAGAAAAATAACAAGCAAGCATGCAACACATGTAAAACAAGAACATACATTTAACAATATGCAATCTACCATTTATGTGCAAAAATAACACAACAAGGATAAAAATCCTACCTCCAAAAAGCTCTCCAACTATAAGCTTCTCCAAATTCTTGTCCAAACAAAAGCTCCAACTCCAAAAGCATCCCAAGCACAAATGACAAGCAAAAAGTCTTCTTTCTACCACATGAGGGAGTATTTGAAGAAAAAAAATAATACTAATCACAAATGAGGGGGTGACATGTGTCACCCCTCTCTTCCCTCCAAACCAATATTCCAAAAACAAATGGAAGAAAAGATAAATCCTCATTTAAACATTACTCCTCCAAATTACCCAAAAAGAAAGTAAGACAAACTCATGTAAATTTTCACAACACACAACCCCAAACCATTATTACATGAATGGTGACAAGAGAGAGGAAAATGGAAGGAAACTCCCTTTTGCCTTGAAATTAAGCCCCTACCTAATAGGTAGGGTCCAAGGGCTTATGTTTATGCTAAGAGAACTCCCAAAACTAAAAGGAGTCTCTAAAAATGCCAAAAATAACCCAATTTCGGGTTTGACACTTTATGACACATATGTTGAGGATGTGGGGCCCACTCAAGGTGTTTATGTGACCCCAATCCCCATTAATTAAATAAACACATAAACAAATACATTCCTAATGCAAGTGGGGACCATTAGGTCCCCCAACCTAGTTTTCTAACAAAATTAAACAACCTAAACACAATTAATTTTACACAATATACAACATTACAAATCTAAGGGTCACTCATGGTGCCCAAACAATTACATGCAACCAATAAGGTTTCATACAACTAACATAGTTAAGACTCATCCCCGAGAGTCTTTTCAGTGCACATTTGTGTAGCCGCCATGAAACCCACGTTCTTCTCACGTGCCCTATAATCTACACACTCATTGCAAACATTAAGCACATATTTTCAATAAAAGTATAAATCAACTACTCAGTAAACAAATCGAAGTGTAAACATGTTAACTATGCCAACACATCATCAATAAAGAATAGTAAATGAGGAACATACACAAATTTACATAAATTCACCATGTGTTAGCCATTGTAGTAACATATAATGACATTCATCCATGTTATAATATGATAACATCAAGTAACCAAATAATTCATGATATCAAAATGTGCGACACAACCATATGTCCATCATATAGCCAATAAGATGAACAACATCGAAACATGCTAGTGTTTCAGAATATCTACTGAAATGAACTATCATGCTAGTCAAAACTAAATTGGGGCTACGTGCCCAAATCATCATAGATGTCCTCAAATGATCAAATATCATAAAATAATATGAAAAAGGTGCCATAATCCATGTTCAATCATCAAATGTAATGAAATTACTTCAGTATAATTCATTACTTGTATAATTCAGATTAAGAGCAAAAATAGAACACCAAATAACACAATATTTCAGAATAATGATCTCAATATGCAATTAGAATAGCTTCACCATTTTGATGGGGCAACCTCCAAACCATATAATAAGACTCAAATTATTAAATGATAATGAAATACTACCTATAATCCCCTATATATACTATTCATATGCTATGGCCATCACCAAGGCCGACCTATTAAGCATGAGAAAGTATAAATGATATAATAAAATGATATGGTAAGCCACAAGTCGGCTACTCATATCCTAATACAAGCAATAGGTTAAGGGCGTAGCATGCCCTTCCCCTTCAAACCAACGTTGTCCTCAACGTTGAATAATCTTGGATGTTGCTGCAGAAAACCTTCATCCTCCTAGGTGGTGTCTTCTATGCTCAGATTCTTCCACTGATCGAGATATTCCTTAATGTCTCTCGGGTTCTCGGCCTCTTAGTACGTGTTTGTAGAGAATCTTCTCTCGGCTCCAAAATTATTCTTCCTTCCTCTTCAAGTTCCGGTAACTCTGTCTCGGGCTTCAAATTTCTTTCCAATAACCTTCTTAGGCATGAAACATGGAATACTGGGTGTATGTGTGAAGATGGAGGCAACTCTAGTTTATAAGCAACACTACCAATTTTCTGTAGAACCTGATAAGGGCCATAATATTTAGGAGCAAGTTTGTTTTCTTTTTCTATTGCTTTAGGGACATCTATTGTAAGGCCGAGACGTGTACAAAACCTAGTCACCAATTTCAAAATGTCTTTCACTACGATGTTGATCTCGCTTGTTGTTGTTAGGATACGTTGGATATTAGGTGTATTTCTTATCACTTTATCTATTCTTCCATCATTCTCTGCAACTATTGTGGATCTTCTCCATTTAGCTAGGGAGTCCAGTACAGTTTTTGGTCCTATAAATACTGTACGCATGCTTTGTATTTGGCAGAATAATATGAGATAAATACTATCTCTTCTATTTCTCATTCCGTAGCTCTCTCAGTTTGGTATCAGAGCGTGGCAGAGATCTGGGAGGACGTGAAGGAGTGTAACGTCTTTCTCCTGTGTTGTTCACAAGAATAGCTGCCTGTGGTGTTTTGTGGGAGGTAATTACCGCACCCATGGCAAACGACGGAATGCGTGAAGACTTCAAAGTGTGAAATCCTCTATTTTTCCGCCTCGCGCATGTGCGTATTAAAGACTGGGCTCAGCTATCACTGCGTGGAAAGGAAATAATCTTAGGATCAAACACAAGCTGGACGTGGAGATTTACTGAGCCACCTGCGTTAAAAACTTTCCTCTGCTAACATTCAGTTGTTGTTGCATGGAAAGGAAGAATTCAATAGAAAATTCTTCATACATGCGTGGAAAATATTCCAATCTTCTATTGCAGTAATCGATTTGCAGAACGAAGTGAAGGAAGGAAGGCAAGACGTGGGTAGAGACCAGACTTCTGCGTGGAAATAAAAATGAGGAGGTCTCGCCGGGAGAGAGAATTTATTTCTGTGCGCGGAGACCTTCAAACTGTGTAGCGCTGTCGAGGTAGTTTTTGAGTCTACAACAGTTTCTTCATCACTACATCGAATGTCGAGTGTAGACAACTCGATCATTAAAGCGCCAACAACATGTTCGCCACAAATCTGAAAGCCACAACATTAACTCGCCAACAGAGAACACCGTGGAGAAGCTCCCGAGAGCTCGGGTTCTACTTTGCTTTGCTGAACGAGCTTCGAAATTGCGGCAATCTTGCATTCGACAAACTAGTTCGAGAAGGACTCCTTGAGTACTTTCTTTTCGACGTCAGCTGCCAAGCAAAGTGAGTACGGGAAGAATTAGAAGCCGGATACGATGCAGATTGTGACGACGAAGAAGAATGCCCTACAAAGCGTCGCCGTCTCACAGCACGCGAATATCGTGAGCATCTACGAGCCAGTCATTCTCGACAGTGAGTCCAAATTGTAATAACTTTTTCAAATAAATAAATTTTTTATTATTACAATGTCTGCTCCGAAGTTACTTCTGTCAGACGCTCAGTTGCTCAAAGGGCCTAATTTTGTGGCCTGGAAGACAAAAATGAAGACAATCCTTCAGTTTGAAGGATTATGGGAATCACACAAGGTCTCGTGCCTCGCTCCCACAGCCCCCGATGAACTAATAAAATATGACATGGCTTGTGCTAAAGCCTTGATGCTGATAATGCTCAGTATCAGTGATGATGTGCAACCGCATGTTCAGAATGCGGAGAAACCCAAGGAGGCCTCGGGACAAGTTAGCAACCATTTATGAAGCCAAAATCGACAAAGATTCTTCATCTTGATCGAAGCCGCACACCCTCTCTATGGGGTCCGACGAGAAAGTGGAGGAATTCTCGCCGCGCGTGGTTGAGTTGAGATCGGAGTTATGGTGCTCGGTGAAATGGGTAGATGATAAACTACTCGCCCCAATCACCTTGAGAGCACTCCCTTCTCAATTTCGAGTGTTTGTTACAACACTGAATGTGTCTAAACAAACAGTGACATTCAAGAGCTTGTGAATTTCTCCAGCAGAGGAAGAAGCTATCACTTCATCGCATGGGGAGTCTCAGGACAAAGCCTTGTTCTCAAAGCCTAATCGTGGCTAGAAGAATCGGAAAGGTCCCCCAGAGAAGCCAAATCCAGCGCAATCCAAACAGAAAGATCAAAAGTCAAAGAGATGGTGTCACATTTACAGAACCAATACTCACGACACTGATCACTGCTGGCACAACAACAAACAAGGGCCTTCAAGCCATACAAGCACATCCGGGCACGAAGATTTTCAAAAGTCTAAACGACGTCCCCGCTGGAGAAAGCAAAAAGGACATCTTGCAGCCCAACAAGAAGATGATGACTCTGATGAGGAGACATCAGAAGGAGCCCATTGTAGTAAGAATCTTGTACTCGTCTCTCAAACTTCTCAGCCCACGAAGAAAGTCTGGTTGATAGACTCTGGTGCAAGCAAGCATATGTCAGGTGACAAGAAGCTGTTTGATTCACTACACGAAGAGCCAACTGGAGATCGAGTTCGGATAGCGGATGACAAAGAGTACATTGCAGAAGGAATAGGGAATGTGACCATTCCTCTGGGGCCACGAAAATGTACACTTACAAAGGTACTATATGTTCCTGGCTTGACTAGCAATCTTTTGTCAGTTACTCAGCTCTTGAATCATCACCTTAAGGTTGAATTTCTTGTTCAAAATGGCATTAAATCATGCTTAATCTCCCGACAAGGTACGGTTCTTGCTAAAGCCTTTGTAAAAGATAAGTTATTTGCTTTAGATACTGTTTCATCTTCTGCAGTAGCTTTATCTACTTCAACAATAGAATCAATTGCCTTATGGCATTTTAGATATGGACACTTGTTGGCCGGTTCACCGCACTGATGAGTTCAAAAGCAATGGTCCGTGGACTACCCAAATTGTCCAGCTTCCTTGCCTATTTGCCCGGTTGTCTTGCAGAAAACAACATAGAGATCCATTTCTGCGAGCACCTTCCATGCCAAGAAGTGTCCGAGGTAGTTCATACCGATCCGAATGGCCCATTACCCGCTTCATTTTAGGATACAAATACTTCTAATTGTTCGTGGATGACCACTCGCAAGATGTGGGTATATTTCCTAAAGCAGAAAAGTGAGGCTCTTCAACACTTTCGTAACTTCTATCATCGTGTTGTCAAAGAGTCTGACAACCACTTCTTCTACTCCACTCGATCGAGGGGGAATTCACATCAAAGAAGTTCTTGGCCTTCCTAAACCATCACGGCATTAAGCAAAGACTCGATCGCTCCCTACACGCCCCAAAGCAAAATGGCATTGTTGAGCGTCGCAATCGCATGCTGATGGAGATGGCTCGCCGCATGCTATCAACTCGCAAAGCTAGGAGAACGCTATTGGGTCAAGCAAGACAAACGCCGTATATCTTCTCAACAGGCACCAACAAAGATTCTACCGAACAAGATGCCGGAAGAGGTATGGAGTGGTAAAAACCATCAATTTCTCATTTCGAGTATTTGGTTGACAAAGATACATGCATGTCCCACTCAAGAGAAAGAAGGTAGAGCCAAAAACACTCCCGTGTATCCTTCTTGGCTACACAATACTACCTCGAAGGCGATCGTCTCATGGATCCCGAGACAAAGAAAATATACGAGAGTCGGGATGTGGTTTGTGACGAGTCATCCTTCGACTCAATAAGATCAAAAGAAGATCCACTTCCAAACACATCTCACCGATTAGTCTCTCGAATCGATGATGAGCCTGGAGGAGACTACTCGTGAGAGAAAAGAAATGCTACCAGAGAACTATTTGTTGACCTTGGAGAACCGCAGAATGTGACTCCACATCAATCCTCACGCAACGACATACGTTCTTCTCAAAAGAAGTCAAGTTCTCATCCGAAGTGGGTACAAAGAACTATCAAGGACTCAATTTGCAACAACTCCAGATACATCATCCAGAGTCAAAACAAGGAGTCAAACAAGAAATGAGGTAAACTTTGCACTCATGAGTTCACTGATGAATAGCTCGAGCCGATAATGTTCGTGAAGCACTCAATCAAACTCAGTGGAAGGAAGCTATGGAAATAGAATATGACTCGCTCATGAAAAATCGGACATGGGAACTTGTCGATCTACCTACAGGAAAGAAACCCATAGGCTACAAATGGGTCTTCAAGACAAAATATAAGGCAGATGGATCCATCGACAAACATAAAGCACGACTTGTAGCCAAAGGATATGCTCAGAAAGAAGGCATCGACTATGAAGAAACCTTTGCACCCACTGTGAAGATGAAGACCATCAGTAGTAATTTGCGCACTGCAAAGCACGTAAAGGATGGAGACTTCAGCAGATGGATGTCAAGAGTGCTTTCCTAAATGGTGATCGAAAGAAGAAGTATACATGACCCAACCTCAAGGATTTGTTGATGAAAATCAGCCTAAAAAGGTATGTCGCCTCATCAAATCTCTTTACGGATCAAACAAGCTCCTGTGGCATGGTATATCAAGATCAACGATCACCTTTTGCAGCATGGGTTCACTCGTAGTCCCTCATATTCAAATTTGTATATAAATAAGGTAGGAAAAGAAATTATCATTCGGTTGTTTATGTAGATGATCTTGTGATCACCGTAGTTCAAGATCAAAGTTGATATCAGTAAAGAATGATCTCAAAAGAACCTTCGACATGATAGATTTGGGGCTACTACATTACCGTCTTGGCTTGGAAATATGGCAAAAGGAGCATCACATATTTGTCTCCCAAAAAAGTATGCCAAGACACTCCTCGAAAAGTATATAATGTCCGATCAGTAAACCTATATCCACTCCCATGGAAAAAGGCTTGCAACTTTCAAGATTCCAGACTCACCTCAAGTAGATGCTACTCTCTATGCAGGAAATTGGTTGAGGGCTCATCTATTTGACATACACTGCACTGCATCTCTCGCTATGCCGTCACCTATCTTTCCAGTGTTCATGCAAGAGCCAAAGAAATGTCACTGAATGCAAAGAAAGCATGTTTTGAGATATGTCCGAGGAACAACTAATTATGGTCCGGAATATAAAAAGAATGATCAATTTTTCCTACAGGATATGTCGACTCGGACAATGCCGGATCTCGCTGATGATAGGAAGTCAACTACAGGATACATATTTCATCTCGGATCTGGACCTATCTCGTGGATAAGCAAGAAGCAAAATGTTGTTTCTATCTCATCCACAGAGGTAGAATATCGTGCCGCACGAGGAGTCAGTGTGTGCGAAGTGATATGGATACGTCGCATTATGGATGACCTAGGAATTCTCAAAAACATCACCTATTCTCTATCGCGACAATTAGTGTGTCAAGCTCGTGCGTAATCCAGTCTTTCATGAACGAACAAAGCATATTGAAATTGACTCGCCATTTCATTCAAGAGCACGCCTCAACTATCAAATTCAGCTCCAAAGATTGTCCCATCAAGCACAAGTTGCCGACATTCTCACTAAATCTCTTGGAAAAGTGAAATTTGAATCTTCGTGAGGTCACATTTGCAAGAATAATGTAATAAGGGGGAATGTTAGGATACGTTGATATTAGGTGTATTTCTTATCACTTTATCTATTCTTCCATCATTCTCTGCAACTATCAGGATCTTCTCCATTTAGCTAGGAGTCCAAAGACAGCTTTTGGTCCTATAAATATCTGACGCATGCTTTGTATTTGGTAGAATAATATGAGATAAATACTATCTCTTCTATTTCTCATTCTCGTAGCTCTCTCATTGTTTCATCTTGTTTTGTGCTAATGTTAAATTCTCCTTCAAACTAGCCAAAACCTATTGTTGATGTTGAATGTGTTCCTCAACATCTCTCGACCTTAGTTTGCACCCTCGAGGAGGAAGTGATAGAAGGTGTAGATGGTAACCATATAATGCTAAAAATGGGGTCATTTGAGAAGAGGTATGAAAAAATATGTGTTATACCACCATTACGCAAGTGGTAGCCATTTAATCCACCTTTCCGCTTATCCGATACAAAACAACGTAGATACCCCTTTAAGAATTTGTTGACCACTTCTACTTGCCCATCAATTTGAGGATGATAAGATGAACCGTGAGCTAGCTGAGTACCCAAACATGAAAATAATTCCGTCAAAAATTACTTGTGAAAATAGGATCACGATCACTTACAATTATCTTTGGGGTTCCATGTAGCCTTTGAACTGTCTCCAAAAAAATATTATGACTATATTGGCTGCAAATGGATGTGATAGGGCACAAAAATGGGCATATTTTGTGAGCCTATCCACAATCACAAAAATAACATTCTTACCCTCGAACAAGGCAATCCGGTGATGAAATCCATGGAGACCTCCTCCCATCTCTCTGGCTAGGAATTGGTAAGGGTTCAAACAAACTGGTGTCTTAATTGTTCCCCTTTGTTCGTTAGCACACTAAACCTCTCGATACAAACTTTTGTACATCCCCCTTGAGTCCTTCCCAAAATAATTCTCTTTTTATTCTATGATATGTCTTAAAAACCTAGAGTGTCCTCCAACAGGTGATGCATGTGGCTCTGCAAGAATCTTATGCTTCAACTCGAATCTTTACTCAAGTATAACCTATCCTTGTACCATAGGGCATTACCTTCCACTCAAATTTGTTAGACATCATAGATCCTTGCTTGATATTCTGTATTAGAGATTGTGTATCCTTATCTTGATTCCATTCCAATCTTGCTTCATCCACCCAATCGGTCTTTCAACATGGACATTCCACATAGTAAGGCATGTGGATGTATCCCTTCCTACGACAACGCATCAGCTACTACATTTTCTTTACCCTTTTTGTATATGATTTCAAAATCATAACCCAACATTTTTGTTACCCACTTTTTTTGTTCCTCAGATGATAACCTTTGCTCAAAAAGTATTTGAGACTATCATGATCAGTTTTTACCTTGAAGTGTCTACCCATGAGATAGGGCCTCCATTGCTTGACCGCATGAAGAATAGCCATCATTTCTTTCTCATAGATAGGTTTGAGCATATCTTTTCCTTTGAATTGGAGACTCTCAAATGCAATTGGTCTTCCTTCTTGCATTAGAACTGCTCCCAATCCTGATCCTGAAGCGTCACATTCAACAATGAAGGTTTTTGAGAAGTTGGGAGTAGCCAAAACTGGGGTGTTGCACATGGCTTCCTTCAGCTGCTCAAAGGATTTAGTGGCTATGTCTATCCAATGGAAGGCATCCTTCTTTAGCAATGTAGTGAGTGGGGTTTTTATTCTACCATATCCCCACACAAATCTTTTGTAGTACCCTGTTAGTCCTAGGAACCCACGAAGATTTTTGAGATTTTTGGGCCTTGGCCATTCCACCATAGCTTTGATCTTCTAAGGATCAACTTTGACACCTTCATGGGATACAATATGACCCAAGTACTCTACCTCTTGTACACCAAAAGAACATTTGGATGGCTTTGCATAGAGAGTATGTTTCTCCAAAACTTCCAACACTTTATTTACATGTTGTAAGTGTTCTTCCCATGTCTTATTATAAATCAATATGTCATCAAAGAAAACTAATACAAATTTCCTTAAAAATGGCCTAAAAATAGTGTTCATCAAGCTTTGAAAGGTTGAGGGCGCATTTTTAAGACCAAAAGGCATTACCAAAAACTCATAATGGCCCTCATGAGTCTTGAAAGCCATTTTATGAACATCTTCCTCTTTTATTCTAATTTGATGGTACCCGAACGAAGATCTAATTTTGTGAAATAAATAACACCATGTAATTCATCAAGTAAATCATCAATTACTGGAATAGGAAACTTATCTTTGATGGTGTACTTGTTGAGTTCTCTTGGTAATCTAGACACATCCTCCATGTTTCATCCTTCTTACGTACCATGACCACTGGTGAAGAATATGCACTCTAGCTATGCCTGATGATACCGCCTTCAACATTTCCTCCACCATTTTCTCGATCTCACTTTTCTAGGAATATGGGTATCTGTATGGTCTGATGTTAGGTGTTTGGCTCCCTGGAATCAACTGAATGGCATGATCATGATCCCTAACTGGTGGTAGTCCCTTTGGAATTGCATCAAAAATAGATGAGTGAGCATCCACAATCTTCTGAAGATCGGGTGGCATTGAAGACTCTGTATTTTGTACTTCTATGGAAAATAACTTTGCTATAAATCCATCTACTCCTTTTCTAAGAACCTTTTGCATCTGATGAGAGCTAATAATATGTGGAGACTTAGCTACCATCCCATTCAATTGTATTGTCCTTCCATCTAAATGAAATCGCATGAACAATTCTTGGAAATTCATCTCTATAGTACCTAAGGTTGTGAGCCATTGGACACCCAAAACAATATTTGCCCCTCCCATAGAAATAGCAAACATAGGTGAGTCTAACATGTAGTCTCCCATGGAAAGCTTGATACTATGGCACTTTCTTGTGCACTTGACTATCCCACCATCCGCAATCATAACTTGCATTTCTAGAGCTAGGTAAATAAAACAATTGAGGCGGGTAACTAACTTACTATTTATGAAGTTATGAGTACTCCCTAAGTCAATCAACACCGTCACCTTCTATTTTTGAGATAGCCAATAACCTTGAGTGTTTGAGGAGTACTAATACCTGACAATGCATGGCAAGAAATTGTAGGTTGGTGATCCTCTACTTCATCTTCTACTAGTTCCTCAACCTCTCCTATAATTTCAGCTTCCTCATCATCCTCATTACCTCCATCAATATAGAACAACTTCTTCTCAAAGACATTTATGTCCCGGTCCATATTTGCTATCAAGTTAAAACATAATCCTTTTCTCTTTTTCTTCCATTTGTTGAGGAGTCAGTCTAATTGGCCTAGAAAATGAAGGGGAAGAGATACTACGATCTCTGGTGTTAATGAAAGGTGGCCTCCTACTACAAAGAACTTTTTCCTCTACTCGACGTGCCATGATAATAGAATCGAAAGCTTGAGTGGATTAAACATACGTACCTCATGCTCGATGTGGTCCTTAAGACCCCCAAGAAACAAGTCATTCGATTCTCTTGGAATATTCTCCACCCTAAAGGATAGGTTTTGGAATTGATGCACATAATCTTTGACCGATCTGTTTTCGTAACTTTCTAATTGACTAAAGTAGTTCTTTGAAACACTAGAACTATAGTGCAATTGCAACTCCTCGGTAAAAATTGTCCAAGTGACACCGATACCATTCTTTTGCCTCTGAGCACATAACCATCGATACCAAACAAATTGGTCTGGTTCAAGATATAGGGATGCCAATGTCACCTTTTGTCTTAATGGTGTTTGATGTAACTCAAAGAAGTTCTCCATTTGATTTATCCAATTCAGGGATCCTTACCATCAAATTTGCGCATATCCACTTTCGGCATCATGTTCCGTGGTTGCGAATAAGTTGGATTTTGATTGGGCTGGAAAAGTGATCCAACATGGTTATTTTGTCCATGATTTTGAACTGAAGATCCTCCTTGGTTGATATGGGGTCGGATTTGGGCCATATTATTTACCCTTTACATGTTGCATGATATCATCCAACCGATGATTGATTTGGCTATGTCTCCTTTAGAGGCCATCTCAGATTGTACATTTCGCAGCTCATACTCAAGTTGGCTCACCTTATGATCAACTGAGGTAAACCCTAGTGTTGAGGAATTTGTATTTACCCCTTCTGACTCCAACTCTTCAATCACTACCCCATCTTTATCTGGGGTTTTACCCAAGTAACCGGATTCTTTTTTGCTCTTGTGGAAGGCCCCGCCATGATGTCAAACCTTAGGGTTTAGGGTTTCAATACAAATTTCGGCCAAACAGGAAAAAACACAAAGAAGATACTAATACTATTTTTTTGAGATCTTTCCGAAAATGTAAAGAACTTGAAAATTTTCCACAATTTGCACCCTAGGGAGTGATTTTATGAAAAACCCTAAATTTGTAATAAATTTTGCAAAATAAATTTAAAAAGTCTGAAATTTTCAGGAAACCTTACTTGAAATGTTTCACAACTCTGGTAAAAATATCTCCCACAAATTAACTCTGGTTCTCAATATATGTGGCGGAAACAAAAATTAGGGTTTTTGCCCTAATTTTGGCCCAGATCGCAACTCTGATACCACTTGTAATGAAATTACTTGTATAATTCAGATTATGAGAAAAAATAGAACACCAAATAACACAATATTTCAGAATAATGATCTCAATATGAAATTAGAATAGCTTCGCCACTTCGAGGGGGCAACCTCCAAACCATATAATAAGACTCAAATGCTCAAATGATAATGAAATACTACCTATAATCCCCTATATATACTATTCATATGTTATGGCCATCACCAAGGCTGACCTATTAAGCATGAGAAAGTATAAATGATATAATAAAATGATATGGTAAGCCACAAGTCAGCTACTCATATCCTAATACAAGCAATAGGTTAAGGCGTAGCATCAAATATGAGTATAGAGTCAGCAAATAACTGAAGCTAAAAAATGTGCATTTTATTCAATAATCTTCGTGGTCTTGGATCATCTTAAGAGACCATAAATTTGGGGGTGTCATTTTTTGAAATCCCTTAATATTTTTCACCTGAGCCATGCTTGGCCTCTAACATTCTCATCTTCTTGAATACATAACAGGCTTACCATTACAGCTCTTTCTCACCTCTTAAACATCACATCGCCTTCTGAGATCCTTCATCTACAACACCCATTAAATTTCCCTGATACTTTTTGAGTTGCAGCCCATGCAAGGTGGAAGTAATACCTACTTGACATTGCGCATTCAGCTCCAGGTTTCTTCAACCTAATATTATTTCCGGCAACGTCATGCCGAAACTGTATACATCGAAACTTTAGCAGTGATGTAAATGTCGGATAACCATTCAGGAGCCAAATATCCTTGAGTTCCTCGGGTTGTTGTTAGTACACGGCTGAAATCTCTTCCCACGAGCTTTGCTAGACCAAAATCAGCCACCTTTGGAGACAAGTCCTCGTCTAAGATAATGTTTTCAGGCTTAATATCGCAGTGAATAATGCGATTAAATGCAAAGTGCAGATAAAGTAATCCTCAAGCAGTGCCCATTGCGATCTTAAATCTGGTCTTCCAGTCCAACACCACCTCATCTGCTCCCTCATACTTTGAGAATAACAATGAATTGAGAGAACCGTTGGGCATGCACTCATAAACCAGCAACATTCGAGATCCATTGCTACATAATCCCCGAAGCCTGACCAAATTCACATTATTGTATGTTTCTGATTGTGCTGATTTTTGTATGGATTTAAATTGTTTCTCTGCTTACCCCCGAACCCTCAAACTTTTTAACTGCCACAATTGTATTGTCGAGTAGAGTTCCCTTGAACACTGTACGAATGTTCCTCCCCAACTTATCCCTGAAATTTTTGGAAAATTGCAAGTTGTAATTTTGTAAGTGAACGTTCTCTTAACAAATTTTACTTCATCTGTACACTTTGATAATGGCCTTCGACGTGTTCGCCTAATAAACATCGTCAACATAACTAGAACCACAATAACAACAGCCAGAGCAGTGCAAGCAGGAAGCACTATAACAAGGGTACGATTTCAACCTGTTCCATTAATGGGCGAGGAGTCTGCCTTTAAATCAGAAGAAGCAAACCTAATGAAGAACGGTTGACCATGAGATGAATCTTGCAGGTTTAACAGATCTCCATACCAAAAGAGACAAAGTAGAATTAACGATTGCAAAGGCAGAGCAGGAGCAGTTATTGAGACACACAGTCTAGCATCCTTGCATTGTAATTTCCACTTGGGCAAATGAAGTGACTTGCTCATCCGGAAAATATTTGTCTGTCACTTGCATGAAGCCATCGGTGGTGCCATTTGTGGCAGAACATTGCAATGGGTTAGGCCTAACGGAACCGCTAGACCACCACTCCCAGGATTCCCACAGAGTAATGTGCCTTTTGGGGCTGAACTCCTCAACACAGCTGCAGAATTGTATATTGTTATTGTTGCAAGATCCAAACTTCCCGCACACGCCATACACACGGCATTGATCTCGGGGTTCAGACCAAATCAGGCTCCATTTACTGTCATGAATCCAAAAAATGTTCTTATTTCGCCATTCTTGTGCAAACCAATCACTGATTTCATCATTTGAATTTCCGGCTTGACTAGATACGTGAAGTACATTTTCAAGGGTGAAATCTTCACAAAGGACGTGTTATACCATTTTGACTTTATCATCTCCGACAAATTGGTGGGATGGTCACCGGCCCACTCTCCACTGGACATTCCTAAATATGGAACACTGTTGTTATAGATCAATAACAACTTCGTCCTTCCTGGGGATGGATCCATTCCAAAAGAGAAAAGTCCAGGCGCAGGATCCACAGAACTCTTCCAAGAAGTCAGTTTCATGCCTTTCCACATCTTCATGGAGGGCAACCATGTATCTCCCGGATTATTAAAACTCTCCCACACAACCGAGTCATGACTGGTGTTGGCGCCTAACATAATAAAATTACCAGAATCCAACATCAACGTACGAGACGCTTTCAACATGTTATCGGATGACCAAATTGATCTTCCTTGTAAATCGAACAGTCTGAGACGGTCATCTATCAAAAAATTCAGAACTCCGGGCCTGTCTCTATGGGAGTCTCTCTGTTAGCCACCCAAACGACCCTCTTCTCAGAGGTTTGGGTGAACCAGATGCCAATGTACCAGTTATTTGTTCCGTTGGGACTGAAAAATCCCAAGGCGAATGTACCATTCTTTGAAATTATTGTCTGATTTCCTGCGAGGGAAGTCCCTAACAGAAGGGTGTCTTCGCATCAATGCCAAAGATTGACACTGATGCGCTAGAATAAGCATAACAAATGCACAGAGAAAACAAGTAGTAGCTAACATGTAAGTACTCGTCCCCATTTCTTACAGAAATAGATGGACAAAATATGTCTTTTGCTAGTTACAAGTTACAGTTGCCACTTTAAATAGGTGACCCAACCATAGTTTGAGTACATCTTTGATTGTTCTAAAGACGCAGACCAATCAAATGAAAAATTTGAAAACGTGAGCATTATGGGGTCCAAAACAATTTAGTAGGAGAAAAAACATTCTACAACTCTGGCGTAAAATTGGATTGGCTTTTTTAGGGTTTCACATTCGCCAACCGTGCTATACCACGGCCTTTTCAAGCTCTACAGGAATTTATTGCTATGGTTTCTCCTAGAGTTTCTTACCCTCTAGGCGTTCCCTATATAATGTCATCGCCATCTTCAAATTAAATTGTTTCAACTATGGCAGGAGATAGTAATTACAGCAATGGCAAGTTATATGATGAAACGACTCCAGAAATTTGTCTCTCAAGGTCTTCCACGAGGCAATCTTTCCCTCTTGATGTAGATCCATTCCGAATTTAATGTTGTTTGTCAATGGTTAGAAGCTTTTCCTCATTGGGTATTTTGTGGTGAATCCTCCTCAAAGCATCTTAAACCCTAGGTTAACATAGTTTAGACTCCACATGGAACTTAATTTATAGCCATGACTATAAATTTTACTTAGAATGTTATACACACTATCTTCGCATGATAATGCTTAGATAAGTGTATTCTAGACATACACTACCGAAGGTATAAAAACTCCGAAATTAAATGAATTTGACAAAATTGATTTGAACAATCCTCAATTATATTGTGTCGTGTTGAGTTTTTTTAATTGTTTCTAAATCCATAGACAATAATAAAAATCATAACTTTTACAATTTAGTCAAAGCTTTATTAGCCCTTTTACAATTTAGATTTTATGATATTTTTGAAACATTTTCATTACAATTGAAAACGATTTAAAAAAACACATCAACACTATTAATTTATTGTCAAAATATTTACATCTATAAAATATTTTAAACCATAGAAAAATAACATTATATATATTACTTATAATAAATATAATATTATAAAAGGTTTCTAAATTCATAAATACTAATCATTCAAATCAATACATAACAATATATTTGTATATCTATGTTTATGCATGGATACATACATAGGTATATTAATAGATGATCCATATTATTTAAAAAATTAATTAGATTTACAATTATAAATAAAAAACCAAAAATACTTTTGTGGATAATTTACATTTTTAAATCCTGAAACTAACTATTCCACTATGCATATCTATTTAAGATTTAAAATCTAATAATAAATAATATGTATTTCAAATTATGGGGAGATAATAAATATTAAATCTCAAATTTAGTTTTAATTTTAAATTTTGTAAATTTCACATTTCTTTTACCTAAACTTAAAATTGTCTTGCTAATTTTAATAATTTTCTTTAATAAATATATTTTATATGATAATTTTTGTGTTAAATATTATAATTACAAATTCCATCAAATTATTATATATTTCAATGACTTCAAATATTTTATTAACATATTCAAATATAACAATGTACATTCCCACTTGATTTGATGCAATTAAAATAATCCAACACATAATATTAAACCATTATCCCCTCTTAAACCATAACATAAAAAAGATTAAAGCAAACCTCATACAAAATTTGGAGAATTAAATATGTGTATGTCCGCACTTATAACTTATTAGTTTTTGTGGAAATATAATATTTACTAGCAATTGCACATGAGTTGCAATCAACGCCGGTGAGGTTAGATTGTAAATTTATTATGGAGGGAATTGAGTGTGACAATGTATTTGATATTTACTTCTGCATTCATGTTGTTTCACCAAATTAATTAATTCCAAACACTATTCAGCAAAAAACATTGCTTTAGCAAATAAATATGCAAGACAACTCACACTATTTCACCAAAAGAGCATCTTCAAAAGAAAACGCCTACCCGCGAATTAAGTCTATTAATCAATCAGAAAATAGAAACCAAATTTACACATAGTTTTATTAGAATGGGTAAAGTACATTTCACTTGTATCACATATTGAAAAACTTTAGGCCGTTCATTGGAGAATAAAATAAAAGATGGAGATGAATTACATCACTTGAAATGTGGATTTAATAAGAATATCTTCCGTTATAATTAATTCATGATTGCATATGTTTAGTAAAAACAAGGAGTTTTTCCGCTAATTTTTTTAAGTGCATGTGGCTTAAGGTAAAAAATAAATTTTATCTTAAGCACAGTTTGCATGCCTTGGGAATAGATCTGTCTAAGTTTTTGATGGATATCTGAGTAATTCGCAGTACCAATTGTTTTCTGGGAAAAGGTTGATCATCTATTTCCATCCTATGTACAAATTTTAGTATTAACTTTAATGAGATATCTATTTGTTTTTACAAATTTCTGGACTAAGGAATATTTAATCGGTGTATTATCTTACCAGATGAAGAAACTTTGTATTAATGCTGATTAAAAACTACCTCCGTATTATTTTTTCAAGAACAAAACCTGAAAAATCTGAAATGTTTAATTTATTTTTCAAACAATGAAAAACAATTTTTTGAGATGTATCTATATAAGGAAATGAATTACTTCAAGGTTATATACTTATGTGTCATTTTCATAATCAATTACCATTTCTAATATAGATCCTATTTATTAATTGAATTGAGAGCATATATTTATGTAGTGAACTATAGTTAATAGGAAAATAAATAAATAAACACAGACTAAACTATTATTAAAACAATATTTTATTGTGAAAAATAATTTATTAACTGAAAATATTGTTTTCATTTTATGAATATTTTAAATTTCATAAATATTTGCATTCTAAGTTTATAAAGTTATAAAAAGCAAAACATTATAAATTTTTAAACAAGGCTATATTTCCTTATAAACATATTAAATATTTTTTATTTTAATAGTTTATTAGATTTTTAAAAATACTATAGTAATTGTTATTTTTAATATTGTAAGTTCACAAAAATAATGTATTATGTATAAAAAATTAATTAAGATGATATTATAATTGTTTTGATTGTGGTTTTTACAATATCATTTTTTGAATTGAGGTAATGCAATAATAGTTGAAATTGTGGTTATGTCATAATTGTTGAAGTTGTGGGATTGTCACAAATATTAAGTTGTAATTTCTACAAAAAAATTGTTGTGTGGCAATTGTCACATATTTTGAACTGTGGTAATTGTCACAATATTACTACAATTTAATTTTTCTACAAAACAATTTAGAAGTGGAGTCCACAAAATTGGATTCACAATTTTAACTTATGTATCCACACTAATTTTGTGAAAATATTGTAGATATACGATCTAATATCTTGTAGTGATATAAAATTCATTTTGTAGTTGTTCGTAAAAATGGTTGCGATTATATATAATTGTTCATTCCTCCTTTTAGTGGTAAAGAATGATCTAATATGTAGTGGGATGTGCCATCTAAATTGAGATATGTTTGTAATCATATACTATGAACTCTTCATTCTCTTAAAATCTAATTTTTAATGTGTGTATACTAATATACACACACATATATATACACATATATTTATATATGTATATATATGTGCACACACACAAAAAGACGCAAAAGTGTCATGTCAATAGACGATTTTCAATCAAAAAGCTTAAAACAGATAAGCCAAAACTGAGAAACTCCAAACTGGAGCCAAGCAAAGAGAAAACATGGAGGAAGTCGCGGCGGTGGTGGGCTCTTTGACGGCCCCCAACCACCAAGAGTAGATCGGGCGTCATCAACTGCTCAGCTCCCAACCACGCTTCTGTTGTTCCTCCTTGTTTCAGGGGCTGGGGGCGAAATAACAAGAGAAAGCCGCTGAAACTTTGACTGATCGGGCACCTACCTCCCGAAGCCACCACTACAAGAGCCTACCACCAAAACCCCAAGGTGCAAAATCCAAGATGGATGCAGAGAGAACCGTCGGTGAGGAGAGGTGCTACGCCGCCACGAGCCGGACTCCCTATCAAAGTCGCACCACCCATGGGATGAGCGACAACCTTACGAGGGGAATTAGGTGGGACGCGACTAACAACACAAGTAGCACTCCCCCAATGGTCCAAAGAAAGTTTATAGGTGTTCAACTTCACGCAGACTTTCTCCGCTCGAACCGGATCTCAAGCAAAACATCGAGATGACAAAGAAGGTTGTTAGAAATAGAAAAAAATTCTATCCACTATCTCTTTATTAAAAATAAGCAAGCATTTCTAGATTTCCAAATGTGATATAAAATAGTTGGTTTGAAAAGAATGCCAAATGTTGTAATATTTTGCAGAATAAAGACCGGATCTCGAGAAGAACCATTTTCCACGTGAAGAAGGTGGGCAAAAAAGGTGAAAAAGGGTATGAATCCTAAAGGCATGTGCAGTGTATCAAGCATGAGGGAAGAACCAAAAGAGATGAAGAAGAGTCTCAAGGTGGTTGCAGAACGGGGAAGCGCGACGGGGAGCTCCTAGAAGAACAAGACGCTTACCCATGTGGAAGCCCTGATGAAGAATGCCCAGAGAAAGTGCGCAATAAGTCAGAATGCCCCCCAACCTACCTTGTCTCGGCCGCTTCATCTCCTTCGCGTGGAGTGTGGAGCTATTAATGTGTGATGTGAAGGAATCCTTTGGTGGCCGCACATGCTCATTGATTGAAATGTTGACTTCACCTACTTTTCATGTGGTCTCCTGTCATGTCTGTCCAACCACGGATGCTTGTTTTGCACTCCATCAAATGCTGAAATAGATGAATCTCTATAGCGTGTTCTGGGTGTGGATTCTCAAAATCATGTTGTGCAGGCAGTATCCGTGGAGCGTAGAACTGAATTTCTCCTGGGAGGGCCGTGAGGAAGATTTGGCTGTATGCAGCAGCTACAGGGCAGAGAAGTAAACTTATCTCAAAAAAACAGTGGCCTCCAGAGAGAGTTAAGTGCGACAGCTGCTACAGGACGATCTCAAGGAACCGTTGGTGCTGAACCTGCTGTTCTGGTTGCACGCGACCACAGTCGTGATCAGTGGTTGCAAAATCTTGCAGTTGTAGTAGAAGGATGAGATAAAGTTTTAGTTGAGTTGTCTTGCCTTTTCATTTTGGAAAGTCGCTTCTGTCCAGGTGGTGAATCTAACATGGAAGAAGCTCGATCAAATCTTGAGGCTGCGTTTTGTGCTTTGCATTTCCATGGTTTTGCTGGTATCGTGGTTGGCCATGGACGCTCAGCTTGGCCGCTTTGTCTGGTTCGTTGGGCAAGAGCTGCATTCCTTATACTCTGCTCGGGCCTGTCCATTTCGACCCTGCTCGTGTAAAAACTTTGTATGAATGAAGGGTTTCTTGTTTTGGGTAAGTTCTACTTTACAGCCTGGGAGGTCGAGATCATACATTTAGCTTGGATGCTACTGTTGCTCGACCTGGTCTTAGTTCTTATCTCGCCATTGATTTGTGCTTGTATTTTATTATTTCTGCCATGAGCTTGTCCTGGGCTTTGGAGACAGATCGCACCCATGTGCATGTGGAATATATGCAATGTTGGAGAAAATGTCTTGGGAGTGTAAGGTGTGTTCTTGTTGGGATCTCACAAGAATCGCCCGCAGCTAGGTAAATAGTCGTGCAACGGGCATGCTACAGTTGGTAGAAGCCTTCGTGAGCGCCTCCAATAGGCAGGTTGTCCAACTAGGTTGTTTTCTGTTCTGTATCACTGCATCCTCAAATTTGGACTCTCCTACAAGATATTTTTATCAAAATCGATTAAGTGACTGTGAGGGTGTTACCAAACAGACTTGATGAAATTTATTTACCAAGATTCTCTTTGAGATCTTACTTGCCGTCATTCGATGTAACTCATGGAAGAGAACCTCATAGAGGCCGACCTGTTTCATATCAGAATATTCATGAAACAAAATTTGCTCGCTATTATATGAGATGCTTCAACAAGTCACTAAGTCAAAGCAGTGCATAAAGGTCTTTGTTGGAATTATCATCACCTTACAAGCTATAGTCTGTAATGTTTGCACCGTAGAGTTTGATGTCATTCCCAAATATGATGAAGGAAAAGGATTGTGTATCAATACGGTAGATGCCTTTAAGAACCAGGAGCGATGTAATCATTATGTCTTGTGTTCGAGCTTCAAACCATGGTCGGTGTTTAGCTTTCTAGCGCAAGTGCTCTCGGATCGAGTGGTAAGCATTTCGACTCACCCCCAAAGCACCATGCATCAAGCAATCTAGTGTTTGACACCCACCTATTGCATCCTTCTAGTCGTGCCTTCAAAAGGAATCCTGGTGTGGTATATTGTAAGAAAAGACCAAAGAAACAGAGGATAAAGCGGAGGGCGTGTGGTCAGAAAAGCAGTCCTCTACCTGGATGTACACGATTGGTGGA
Source organism: Taxus wallichiana var. yunnanensis (assembly GCA_018340775.1). Taxonomy (NCBI): domain Eukaryota; kingdom Viridiplantae; phylum Streptophyta; class Pinopsida; order Cupressales; family Taxaceae; genus Taxus; species Taxus wallichiana. Next base: position 6,936,251 of record CM031235.1, on the reverse strand, counting down.
TGCGTTAAAACAGCAAGATAGACTAACCATATATATAATATGCTAAGTATCTAATAAACCTCTTGAAATGAAACTTTTTCTTTCTAGAAATTGGTTTAAGTTTGTGATTTTGTGGATTTGTGTTCGATATGGTTAACAATTTGTTACTTCGGATTTGCCTCTTTTGGTCAGTTTGCTGACGTGATCAAACCCATTTATATATTAAACAAACAAAGGTTCTCGGCAGTATGCTTCGATTGATCATATGAAAAAATAATAATAATTTTAAAGTTACTTCCTTCTGCAAAATGTCATTGTTTCTTTTGTGAACGGGTATGTAATCGCCCTTAACGTTACTTTGACTTTGACTAGTATTGGGTTCCTTTTATGTTGTTGCCCTAGAGGAAAGTATACGCTAAATTATTATTATTATTTTTATGATAAGCTTGATTATGCACTTCGTGTATTGTGCAAATTATTAGGCATTTGGAGATTAGAAGTTCAATATATATGCTTGTTAAGAAGGAAGCTTTGGACCGAAAATATGTCCCGGGTCGGGTAGAAGGGCATAAATTATGATAGAACCCCATTTGATTCTACTCTTTCTATGAGTAAAATTTGATAAAATTAATGACCTTTATGGTGTTAAGATATCATGGTATGTTGATGATTCCTTGTGTGATCGATTTAATTATGTATAGACATAATGCCTTGATGGAGTAGGTAATATCTTTCACGGTTCGTGAAAGTTAAGGTTTTCATCAACTGCTTAAGGTAACATGAAGTTCCTTAATTTAGTCAAACTTGTTTTGTACTTCCTTCTTGATGAGTGACCTTTCATTACAAATTTAGAATGATTGTGATGGAAGGTCGTGAATATATTTTGTTGTCTAAAAAGGGAAAAGAAGCTATGGAATAGTTTGTTTATGTATCGAACGTAATAATGGTAATTACATCGTTATAGAAGTTCATTATTGGAGGATATCTATCTTCAATGATATATTATGTGTTTAATCACTGCATAGGTTACCATAAACTTAGTGATGAGATGTAAATTAAAGAGAGTTGAGAGACCTTTTTTTTGTATACATCGTTTATGATATTAGGAAGTGAGTTGATGTTGGAAAATTTCAACCAAGTCTAGATTCATGGCTATGTTCCTCTAGAACGGGAGGATTATAAATCTAAGGTATTATGAAAATTGCAAGGATGTGTTTAGAATGTTATATTTCCTACTCAACTTGGGTATTAATGAGGCTTTTCGCTATTCGGCCCCTGGTTATGTTCGAGTAGGTAGGTCGTTAGACAATGCCTATTCCAGGACATTCTTATCGTCATTTCCACTCATCCTTATTAGCTATGAAGTCACTTATTACCTAAGATATAATGGTTGTGGGTCAATATAAGATTTTCATCCTTTAAACCTTTTTGATTACATGATAGAACTTTGTTATTACCCTCGTTGTTCGTTTCTAGCCTATTAGGCCTATGGCCCTACTAACGATTCCAAAACTATATTCTTTTGGCAGTACTAAGATCGGGTCTGGTTTTTATCTTTTGACTTCACCTTGAGAATGTGGATTGATGGGTTACACTTTAGATTTCAATCACGTAATCTACGGGATTACATGATTGAAATCCTAATACTCTCAACTCTTGTGTCTAATCATTTAAATTTCATAGTCTTGCGTATTTGGTTGTCAAACTTTGTAGTTTTCGAGGTATTGTTCATAACTAAAATTTATGGATTTCTTCTTAGTTGATATGTTGAAAATTATATCTTGTTTCAAAAGGTTGTTAGAGGTTAGAACTTGATCCATTTCTTGAAATAGAATGTTACCTTTCATGGTATTGTTAGCTAGTAGCTTATTGTCAAGCTTGCATGTATAGTCTTATCTTGCTGGGCTTTCATGCGAACCTGACTTAGGTTATTAATGTTGCAGATGGCTTATGTGGTTAGATGATGGAAGAACTTGTAGATTACCGCATCAATCTTGGTTATGATGTTCCTTTCATACGAATGAGTATTATGTTATAAAAATTTGGAAAGGGCCTTTGACATTTTAGAAGAAGGGTTAGTGCCTTAGTAAATGTATGTAGAGAGTATTGTTTTCAGAATCGTTGAAACTTTGGTTTGTTCGTGGTTGTCACGTGAAAGATGAAATTTGATTACCGCTTTGTTACGGGATATTCTAGTGTATTTTAATCCTTAGAATAGTAGCGGGGCATGTCCCATGTTATTACTCTCTTACTCCCTAGTCATGGTTCAATAGAGATGGTATGTCCCTTTGATTCGTGCATCATGTTGGAATGAATTGATATAACCTTTTTTTGTTTCGCAAACGCAGAACCGTTAAACTTTTCTCTTGAGTTAAAATGTTGAGTTGTAAATCCTCCTAAGGCTTAGTAGCAATGAGTTTGTAAGCACTATAAAGTGAGCTGGATAGTCTTGATAAAAGTTAAACTAAAATTTATATATATGAATATATTAATGTAGATGTGATCTACTAGATAACCTTTGAGACCTGGAACAATCAAGAGGAAACTATCTTTTGTAATGAAATATGATTACTCATTTTTTTTTTTTTCGCGCCAAACTAATAAACATTATCCTTTTACGGTGAAACCTTAAATGATCTCATGGTGAAATCAATGGTTAGATTTTAGAAGATGATAGGATTTAATAAGTAGGAAGGAAATTGATTAATAAAACCTTAAATATCTCTCTATCGTTTGAAATGTCCTCCTTTGTCAAACTTAATTAAGTAAAGTCTAGATGGAGCATTTAACCAATCTTGATAAACTCTTAACCTCAATAAAAGACCTGATAGTAAACAATGTGACCGAAGCTAAATTCGTTGTCCTGCATCGTTAACCCTTACCTTGATTCATGGTGATATTTCTTAAGCAAGGTCAAAGTTTGATCCTTAAACAAGAAGGTTATTGTTATGAACCCTAAGCGGTACTTTCCACTCAATTGGAGCTTATGCCTTCACCCGTCTAATAGAGTTGTGGAACATGTGTTGGTGGCTTCAGAGTAAGATTAATTAACCTTGTAAGAAATGGAAAATGTTCTAAAATCAAATGAATAAAAAAGCTTTGGACATAAAATTGATGATCCTAGTTTAGAAAGCTTGGCCTTAAGCTATTTAGCCAATAGTTGAAAAGAAAGAAGTTCTCCCTTGTGAAAAAAATTGTGTGAATCATTACATGAAATTTTATAGGTGATAGCAATACATATAGGAACTCCAAAAGATTGTATGTATTGCTATATCTCAAGAATACAGAGCACACGCCTTTATATAGGCCGAGAGGGAGGCAACCGTGGGAAAACGGTTATACAACAGACCATTAACAAATATAAACAAATGTATTAATGCTAATGCACTAACATTCCCCCCCTTAATACATTGCTCTTACAAATGTACCCCTAAATAAATCAAACTTCACTTCACGAGAGGCTTGGTGAGAATATCTCGCAATCTGAAAATCGGTAGGGCAAAGATGCGGAGCTGAATTTGGTGGTTCAAGACTGTTCACGAATGTAGTGACATTCGACCTCAATATGCTTTGTTCGTTCATGGAAAAGCATGGATTCTTCACAAGCTTCAACACACCTTGATTGTCATGAGTGAATGAAGGAGGTTTCTCTTCAGAATCCCTATATCTGCAAGAATGCGACGTAACTAAATTACTTCGCACACGGCTCCTCATGCAGCGTGGTATTCAGCCTCGGTGGATGAGAGAGCAAAACATGAGTTTTCTTCTTCGCTTGATCCACGAGATAGGTCCGGATCCGAGATGAAAAACATATCTCAGAAGTGGATTTCCTGTCATCATCTCGAGATCCTGCGTCTGAAAGTACAGATATCCCTGTAAGAAGAACTGAAGTTTTCTTCGATACTCTGCACAAAGTCAACGCCACTTCGGACATATCTCAACACATGCTTTGCTGCTATCCAATGACATTTCTTTGGCTCTTGCATAAATCTCGCGAGATAGCTCACAAAGAAAGCAAAGATCCGGTCCGTATAAGTCAAGTAAATGAGACTCCCACAAGCCGCCGTAGTGAGTGCCATCTACACTGTGGTGAATCCGGAATCTAGATAGTTGCAAACCTTTTTCCATAGGTGTGGACATTGGTTTACAATCGACATCCCATATTTTTCCGTGGAGTAATCATCAATGATGAGCCTGAAAGTACGCAAAACCTCAAAGCTACCGGGTGGGTCCGCGTAGATCGGGTGTGAACGACTCCAAGAGGCTCAGAGAATGATAAGAGCTCGTTTGAATGGACCTCTATGTTGTTTGCCGCAAGACATCCTGAGAAAATAGGTAAGGAATGGGAGAGTGGAGGAAGCCCTCTTACCATTTCCTTGGCACTGAGTTGATGCAGAGCCCTGGCAGAAAGATGACCATATCGAAAATGCCAAAGTGCAGTGGACTCGCCGATTGATGCAGAGAGAGAAACACTAGATGAAGTGACCGCATCCAGTGTAAATAGACGGCCCTTCAGAAATGCTTGAGCAATGACTGACTCTCCTTGGGAAATGATGCAGGACTTGACCCCTTTTTCAACAAAGAATTCAACCTGCATTCTATGGTTAAGAAGTTGACTTACAGACAAAAGATTTGAAGTCAAACCTGGAACATAGAGCACCTTTGTGAGTGTACATCTTCGTGTTCCAAGAGGAATGATGACATCACCAATCCCTGCTGCAATATACTCTTGATTGTCTGCAATGGTGATCCGATCTCCAGTGGGCCGGTCACTCAGAGTATGGAACAACTTCTTGTTGCTGGGCCATGTGTTCTTGGCGCTGAATCAATCAACCAGACATCTTCTGACGGCTGCGAAGTCTGTGAGACTAGAACAATGTCAGAATGAGTCGTATCTGGTACCTCTTCATCGGAGGTGGCATCCTGCTGAGCAGCAATGTGGCCCTTCTGTCTCGGGCGACACGGCATGCCATCGGGATTTCTTGGAATATCCTCGGCCGTAAGTGCTCTCTTCGCCGAATTTCCATACTTCGCGACCGTGTAATATCATTCAGTAGTCGTGTGCGTATCCGTGGAGCAAATGTGACACCACCGATCCGCCTTGTGATTATCGCTGCTTCAGGGTGGCCATTTGTGATGGCCGTTGTGAAGATGGTCTTGAGCATGCCGTCACGATTTTGGGGCAGATTACCTTTTCGAGGCTTATGTTTTTGCCTCGTGATAAGAGCCTTGTCTTCGAAGGCTTCTTGTACATTTTGCATGGCTTCTTCCGCTGGAGATAATTCACCAAGGTTGTAAAACTCACCTCCTGTTGAGTGATTGTCAACGTGGTTATCGATGTCCGAAACCACGGAAGGAAGAGGTCGCATGGTGAGCGGGACTAAGCAACTTGTCGTCCTTTGGTTCACCGGTGCAGAGTTCTCGCACGTAACTCAGCCTACACGCCGCAAGAAAGATTCTACTCGACTCGCCATCATGCATACTCATCGTATGAAGCTTTTCCTCCGAAGTTGTAACTTTGTCGTCGATTCTTAGCTTCGTAGATGGTACACAATGCGCTCCATGCACGAGAAGAAGCAATTTGCTTCCCGAATGTATGGTCATTGCACCTCATCGAAAGACTCGGTGGTGATGATCATTAGCGCTTTCGCATCGCCTTTTCATATTTTCCCAACAGATCATCAAATGCGTGGGAGGGCGTCTTGCTGAGAGACAATCCCCCAAAGATCTTCGAATTGAAGAATCGTCCGCATTTTGGTTTTCCATGCGGTAAAATTTGGCCCTTTCAAGAGTTGGGCATCGGATAGCAATATTTTTGGAGCAGAAATTTCCAAAAACTCAAAAATGTATTTTATTTATTTATGTATTTTTCAAAGATGGCTACATGCTGCTTATCGAAGGAATCATCCCGAAGATGGGCTCTACAAGGCTGTGCGGTGAGACGCCGATGCTCTGTGGGCGTTCTATTTCGTTCGTCATCGCATCATAACCACGTTCAAGTTACGCACGAATCCGTCGTGCTTGACATCGAAAATGTCGAACCAAAAGTATTCCAACAGTCCTCGGCGCACAATCTCGTCAAAGAGAATGTTCCCGAGTGTTCATGTAGCTCGTTGATCAAGGCAAAGAACCCAAGTGGTGTCTTCGTTGTCATTCAATGCCCAAATATTTGGTGCATTGCTTGCGTGCTGCTTTGTGCATCGGAAATTTGCGACATACGTGCACACACCTTTGTTTGAAATTTGTAGGCTTTCTTCACTGCACGGTTTAATGGAGCAAAGAAGAACAAAAGCGATCACCGAGGGCTCCTTGAGGGCTCCTACCAAGCACAGTTTTTCTCTTCTTCTTGTCTTCCACTCAGCAAAGAACTCCACGCACAGCAAAAACGGGACAGTCTTCCACGCACAGCACGGACAAGCACTCTCCACGCACAGCAAAAACGGGACAGTCTTCCACACACACGAACTCACCTCCTTCGGCGCCACGCACAGCACAAACGGGAGAAAGCAGGGCGTTTGAGTCTCCTCTCCTCCTTCACGCACGCACGCACAGAAAAAAAAATGGGACAGAGCACTCCTCCTTCTTCATGCACGCACAATAAAAACACGGGACATGCACTCCTCCTTCACGCACGCACACAGAAAAGCAGCTGGGATGCAGCACTCAAACATGCGGCCATGTGCAAAACTTGCTCGATACCAATGATAGGTACTCAAAAGATTGTATGTATTGCTATATCTCAAGAATACGAGAGCACACGCCTTTATATAGGCCGAGAGGGAGGCAACCGAGGAAAACGGTTATACAAATGGACCATTAACAAATATAAACAAATGTATTAATGCTAATGCGCTAACAATAGGGACGTAAGATAAGAATGAAGAGATATCTTAGTAAACAAGAAAATTTTAACAAGAATTTCCTCATGGGATGCCCTAAATGTAAGTGTGTCATGTGGTTGGACTTCCATGTTGTCTTGTCAAAAAGAAAATAAAAAAAATGTATTGTCCTTGATAGGTGTGAACGTTTCCGTGCTGACCTTGTGGTCTTCCCCGTAACAAGTGGTTCCTAGTGTTGGTTGTAACCTTGTGACGACATGTTGAGTCGTGTTATGTGTCAAAGCAAGTCAAAAAAATATATCTGTCTTTTACTTTGTGTTGTTCGGTGTGTGGTTTTGGGTCGTTACATAAGTGGGTCCCGTTGTTTGTCCAACATTTATAGGTTGATTTATCATGATCTAATCCTAAATATCCAATAAGTGGAATTGGAATGCAAGAATTATCGTCGTTAGGATTTGTGTAGGCCTTACATATTACCATATGATGTTGATTATCTTGACAAAAACAAAAATCTAAAAAGAAGACTATCTCAATATTGGTAGCTATAGTCAATATGTCCACCAATGATTGTGTGATCATTCTAAGCTAGGAAGGGTTTTGTATATGTTATATGTCATTTTACATGGGGTGTTTTTCCTTTGTGAGTGCGGTTGGACATGATTTAAGTGTACACCCACATGACATCATTGAGTAATTTTTCCAATTTAGTGGAGAATTTGGGGATGGGGGCTATGACATTTGAGGATGTTCTCACTTATTTTTTGAATAACAATCATAATTTATTTATTTATATTAATTTGGACATAATTTCTTACAGCATTATTTTCACAGATTTTAAATTAATTTTGAATTTTAAGTTTAATTATTTATACAATTTCATCCATTAAATTGGGATTTAAATTAAATAACCACTTATGTATGTGAAACTATTTTTTTAATATAAACAATATTACGCTTGGAGTTTTGCATAAAGTTTTAGTTTTACAATACTTTCCCAAAGACGAAAAAAACACTCTCATAAATAAAATATATAATTTATTCAAAATACAACATTCTTAAAACAAACAACGCCATACAATACCCTTTACTTATTTAAGAGAAGCCACTCCGCATAATATAGTAATATTTTACTGTAGGATCCGACGCATACAATACTGTAATCACTAGTCCACGTACATAATTTATGAATGATGTTGCCAGATCAACTTTCACTATCACTATCTTGTTTTTGTGCTTCGTGGTCCCGGAGCATCTCAACACACTGGTAAATTTGTGAGGCGTCAGGAACCATTGTCCCTTCCAATATTTGCACAACTTCACCCATGCTTGGCCTCACAAACTCGTCTTTTTGAATGCATAACAAGCTTACCATAACACCTCTTCTCACCTCTTCACCATCTGCGCCTTCTGATATCCTCTCATCCACAACACCCATTAAGTTTCCCCTATTGATTTGAGTTGCAGCCCATGGAGGGAAGTAATACCTGCTTGATTCCTGCGCTTTCAGATCCAGATTTCTGCGACCTGATATTATCTCCAGCAGCGTCATGCCGAAACTGTATACATCCACTTTCGCAGTGATGTGAAGGCCGGATAACCATTCTGGAGCCAAATATCCTCGAGTTCCTCTCGTTGTTGTGAGTACACGGCTGAAATCTCTTCCCACAAGCTTTGCCAGACCAAAATCAGCTACCTTTGGAGACAAGTCCTCGTCCAAGAGAATGTTTTCAGGCTTAATATCGCAGTGAATAATGCGATCTCTGCATTCATCGTGCAGATAAAGTAATCCTCGAGCAGTGCCCATTGCGATCTTAAATCTGGTCTTCCAGTCCAACACCTTCTGTTCTGCTCCTTCAGACTTTGAGAATAACAAGGAATTGAGAGAGCCGTTGGGCATGTACTCATAAACCAGTAACCTTCGAGATCCGTTAGTACAGAATCCCCGAAGCCTGACCAAATTCACATGTTGTATGTTTCCGATGGTGCTGATTTCTGCATGGAATTGTTTCTCTGCTTGCCCCGAACCCTCTAACTTTTTAACCGCCACAACTGTATTGTCGGGTAGAGTGCCCTTGAACACTGAACCGAATGCTCCCCTCCCCAACTTATGCCTGAAATTTTTGGTTGCAATTTGTAACTCTTTGTAAGTGAACGTTCTGAGCAAATTTGGCACTTCATCCGCGCCTTCGTTAAGGCGCCTCCGACGTGTCCGCCTGATAAACAGCGTCAACATCACCAGAACCACAATAACAGCAGCCAGAGCAGCGGAAGAAGGAAGCACTATAACAAGGCTACGATTTCTACCTGTTCCATTAATGGACGACGACTCTGCCTTTAAATCAGAAGAAGCCACCCTAATGAAGAACGGTTGACCATGAGATGAATCTTGCAGGTTTAACAGATCTCCATACCACAACCGACAAGTAGAATTAACGATTGCAAAGGCAGAGCAGGAGCAGTTGTTGAGACACACATTCTGGCATCCTTGCATTGTTTCCACTTTGGCAAATGAAATGACTTCTCCATCCGGTAAAGATTTGTCTGTCATTTCCATGAAACCGTCGGTGCTGCCATTTCTGGCAGAACATTGCAATGGGTTACGCCTAACGCAGCCACTAGACCACCACTCCTGGGATTCCCAGAGAGTATTGTTTTTGGGCCTGAATCCCTGAAGACAGCTGCAGAATTGTATATTGTTGTTGTTGCATGAACCGTACTTCCCGCACACGCCATACACACGGCATTGATCGCGGGGTTCCGACCAGACGAGGCTCCATTTACTGTCATGAATCCAAAGATAATTTCTTGCTTCGCCACTCATGTGCAGAACTATCAGTGGTTTCATGAGTTGAATTTCCGGCTGAACTACATACGTGAAGTACATTTTCGAAGGCGAAATCTTCACAAAAGGTGTGTCATACCATTTTGTCTTTATCATCTCCGGCAAATTGGTGAAATGGTCACCAGCCCACTCTCCACTGGACCAATATGGAACACTGTTGTTATAGAGCAGAATAAATGCCGTCTTTCCTGGGGAAGGATCCATTCCTAGAGAGAAAAGTCCAGGCGCAGGATCCACAGAACTCTTCCAGGAAGTTAGTTTCATGCCTTTCCACATCTTCATGGAGGGCAACCATGTATTTCCCGGATAACTAAAACTCTCCCACACAACGTCAGAAGTGTTTTGGGCGCCTAACATGATAAAATTACCAAAATCCAGCACCACAGCACGGGACGCTTTCAAACTGTTATCGGATGACCAAATTGATCTTCCTTGTAAATCAAACAGTCTGAGACGACCGTCCCTCGAAAACTTCAGAACTCCGGGCGTGCCTCCGATGGGAGTCTCTCTGTTAGCCACCCAAACGACCGTCTTCTCGGAGGTTTGGGCTTGGGCGAACCAGATGCCAATGTACCAGTTATTCGTTCCATTGGGACTGAAAAATCCCAAGGCGAACGTGCCATTCTTTGAAATTATTGTCTGATTTCCTGCGAGGGAAGTCCCCGACAGAAGGGTGTCTGTTGCTTCAACTACAATAAGCATAGAAAATGCGCAGATCATAAATTTGAAATAAGTATTGGCTAAGATATAAGCGCTCGTCCCCATTTCTTACAGAAATAGATAGAGAAAATGTGTGTTTTGCTACTAGAAGTTCGAGCGAAAAAACAATTTTGTTTTCTTTTAAGTTTTATCTTGGGAAGAGTTGGCTCGCAGGTCCATTTCACGCAAGCGGATTCATAACTTGCCTGTCCTTATCTAGCCAATAGCAATTGCACAAGTTTTAAGGTAGAGATAGGGGTTGTAAATTCGGTGGGGAAATTCATTTGCACGTGAGAGGTAGTTGGGCTGGTTGTTGAAATATGCATGTGATGCATATTTAATTCCAACCGTAGTTTTTTTTTTTAGGAAAGCTAATTTTAGCTTTATTCTTGTTTTAGTTTGCTTTAGTTAAGTTAGCTTTATCTTATTTTTATCATTAGATTTAATTCAAATAAATCTGTAATAAATCATGCATAGCATGCAAATGTTTTAAAGCATGAGTTTAGATTTAGAATGCTCAGTTGAAGAGCTGTTAGTGGGTGAGTTATTCTATTTAAATAACAACAATTGTAATTGCTTTGTATGCACACACAAAGGTGTGAAATCTGCACAAGCAAGGAAGGATGTGCATTAAAAGCACACACAGTTTGCACACATAGCTTGATTGTAAAGAGCTGAAGCTCGAGTATGATGAAGCTTTATTAATGGAGATTATGCATGTAGTCTTTGGTTTGAATATTCATCTGTTTATGCAAGTTATTTAAGTATTTTGTTTATTTCTTTTATGTTGTTTGTTGTATAAGACTGCAGATTTTCTACAAATTGGTATTAGAGCGAGGTTATTCCAGCAACTTATTAAATTGGTAGCAAGCTATGGCTTCTACATCCAGGTATGCAGACACCGCAATTTAATGGAAAGAATTACGAATATTGGTCGTTGACCATGAAGGCGCTATTCAGATCTCAAGACGTGTGGGAGATCATTGAAGATGGGTACACAGAGCCTACAAATGCAGCAACATATACTGCACTTTCTCAAGCAGAGAAAGATACTTTGAAGGAGTTACGAAAGAAGGATGGAAAATCTCTTTTCTATATTCATCAAGCAATGCATGAAAGCATTCTTCCAAGAGTGGCAAAGAACAGTCAAGCAAAGACTACATGGGATACTTTACAAGTTGCATATCAAGGTAAGGAGAAAGTAAAAACCGCGAGCTACAAAGTTACTTCGTAGAGATTTTGAGAATTTAGCAATGAAAGATTAGATTCGTAGAATCATTTTTTACTTATGTAGTTGACTTAGTCAATCAAATCAAATCCCATGGTGAGACTCTTGAGGACAGAAGGATTATTGAAAAATTGCTTAGAAGTTTGCCTACGAAATTTGATCCTTTAGTTGTTCTTTATTGAAGAAACTAAGGATTTGAGTCAATTTTCTATTGATGAGTTGCATGCATCACTAATCAATCATGAACAGAGGATGAATAGATCACATGCAAGTGTAGATCAGGCTTTTGCATCTCGGACGAGCAGTAGTCGTTGCAAAAGAAGAGGAAGTTTCAGCCCAAGAGGAAGAGGAAGAAGTCCATCTAGAGGACGTGGAAGTAGTTCATCAAACTCAAGTGGAAGAGGACAGAATCAAGAACATAGTTATGGTCAGAGACAAGATAAGTCTCATGTTCAGTGTCATTATTGTAAGAAGTATGGGCACTATGCTTATGATTGCAAGAAAAAACAATATGATCAAGAGAGGAAAAATCAAAATTAGGTTGGAAGTTCTACTTCTAAACCTATGTTTATTGCATGCACAAGGATTGCCAAGCAATACCTTCTTTATCCCCTATTGAATGTAATTTATCAAAAGAGAGTCCATGTGATGTATGGTATTTGGATTCTAGTTGCGGTAATCACATGACGGGTAATCTAGATTTGTTTTCTAGTTTGGATGATTCGATTAAGAGTGATGTAACTCTTTGAAATAACAATATTGTGTGCTGTGAAAGGAAAAGGCACGGTTAGTATTCTAACAAGACAGGGGGGAAAACAAGTATGCAAGATGTTTACTATGTTGTAGGTTTGAAACATAACCTTATGAGTATTGGACAAGCTGATGCGTAAAGGATACAGGAGTCTATATGGAAGACAATGAGTGCGTGATTGTGACAAAGCTCTAGCACTCGAGTTGATTGCAAAAGTGAAGATGAGCAGCAATAGGATGTTTCCATTGATTTTAAAACCTGGAAAAAAGAAGAAATTAGATCTATTTGTAGCAAGAAAGTCATGCGTTAAGCCAAATCAATCTTTTGTTGAGTCCTGTGCTCAAACAGATGAGTCTGCGCTTGATGAAAATCAGTGCAACGCTAAAAAGCGAGTCTGTGGCTGATTCCTACATAAATATAGTTGAGTCCTACGCTGAAGGAACACAATCAAATTTTCATTCAGTCATGAAGGATGAATCATGACTTTGGCATCTAAGGTATGGACATTTGAATTTTGGAGGTTTGAATTTATTACATAGAAATAATATGGTTAAAGGTTTTCCATTGATTCAGAAACCAAAAAGGGTATGTGAAGGTTGTATTTTGGGAAAGCAACATAGAGATTCATTCCCGGTTGGCGGAGTTGGAAAAACAACAAAGCAAGTGCACCACTTGAGATTGTACACTCAAATTTATGTGGACCTATGCAGACAACTTCTATTGGAGGTTGTATTTATTTTATGACATTCATTGATGATTACACAAGGAAGACATGGGTTTATTTTCTGAGAAATAAATCAAATGCCTTTGATACATTTCAGCAATTCAAGGCATTAGTGGAGAAGCAAAGTGGATACTACATCAAAGTTCTCGAACGGACAGAGGAGGTGAGTATGTTTCTAATGAGTTTATGAATTTTGTAGATATCATGGTATACACAAGCGAGTTTACTACGGTATACACCACAAATGAACGGTTGTGAGAGAGGAAAAATAGAACCATCATGGAGATGGCGAGAAGCATGTTGAAGGCAAAACATATTCCAAATGAGTATTGGGAAGAAAGTAGCAACCACATTTATATTTTGAAGCAGTGTCAAATGAAACTTGTTAGGAACATGGTTCCTCAACAAGCATGGACTAATAGGAAACACAAGTGTTTCACATTTCGAGTTTTTGGTTGTGTAGCGTATGCACATGTACACGATGAGCTAAGGAAGAAGTTAGATAACAAAGGAGAAAAGTGTATTTTTTTTGGGTATTCGGAGAGAATACAAAAGTATACAAGTTGTACAATCCAGTCACTAGAAAGGTTGTGATCAGCGAGGATGTACAGTTTATTGAGAATGAAGCATGGGATGGAAGTATAGAAAAAGTGAGTGAGTATAGCAACATCTATTCCGCATGATGATATGACAGATGAAATTTTAGAGCAACAAGCTACTTTGTATCTACAAATCTTGGACATGCACCACAAGTTGTAGCACTGCTACACCTCCATCTATAGTCGGGGAGGTCACCAAGATTTCAGCCATCTTCACCATGCAAGAGACACCACAAGGAACACCGGAAGCTACTCCATCACCAAAAGTAGTCTGCATCAAATGCTCCTACGTAGCGGAAAATAAGAAGTCTAAGTGAGATTTATAATGTTGATACAACTAATTCATTTTCATTTTTGCATTATTTTCTCAAGTTGCAGATCCAAAGTATATTACGAAGAGGCTATAAAGAATGAAGTTTGGGAAAAATCCATAGATGATGAGATTGATGCTATAGAGAAGAATCAGACATGGGAGCTGATGGATCTTCCAAAAGGAAAGGACGTGATAGGAGTCAAGTGGGTCTACAAGACAAAATACAATGCTTTGATGGAAAAGTACGAAGCACAAAACAAGGTTGGTTGCAGAGAGGTTTTACATAGCAATATGGAGTTGACTACAATGAAACATTTGCACCAGTAGCACGTTTGGATATGGTAAGAATGGTTTTAGCAATTGCAGCTCAAAACAAATGGCCTATTTACCAGATGGATGTTAAATCAACATTCTTAAATGGATTCCTTGAAGAGGAAGTTTATGTAAATCAGCCAGAAGGTTATGAGATTGAAGGTCATGAAGGAAAAGTATCTGATTGAAGAAAGTGCTCTATGGTCTCAAGCAAGCACCTAGAGCTTGGTACAGCAGAATAAATTCTTATTTGATTGAGAATGGTTTTAGTAGGAGCAGCAGTGAGCCTACCTTATACACCAAGATAAATGAACAAGGTAAAATTTTAATTGTTTGTTTATATGTAGATGATTTGATCATTCTTTTGGAAATCTATCTACAGAGTCATTCAAATCAGCCATGAAGAAGGAGTTTGAGATGACAGGATATTGGTCTTATGCATTACTTTTTGGGTATTTGTTGTCCACTCAAAATTCCCGCTCGACAAGAGTAAAATTTTAAAAATTTTGAGTCTTAAGGGTTTTTTCTACGGAAGTGCCTAAGTCGTAGAATTGAAAAAATCATGTTTTGGGTCATTTGTGTGATTTTCGGGCATGTCGGAACTTTTGTCCCTTGTCCCAAGTAACGAAAGTGCACTCTGTTCCCGATCGGCCGAAATCCCCAAACTGTCCCCATTCTCGGGCCCTTCGGAAAATTTTGTCCCAAGTGTCCCAAAACTTTTTGTGTGAGTTGTCCCAATTTAGCCGAATCATCCTTCCGCGTACTCGCACTTTCTGTCCTAAATGTCCCAAAGTTAAAAGTGCGAGCTTTCCGTGTCCAGTAGAAACACCCGAGTCGCGTACTTCACACTCTTTGTCCCAAATCAAAATGCAAGATGTTCCAATTTTACGACGATTTGCCGAACCGCGTCCTTCGCGGCGTTTCGCCCAAATGTCCCATTCTCAAAAATGCGCTGGTTTCATTTCCGGTAGGGCAGTCAAGTCGCGTACTCGAACTTTTGTCTGAATGTCCCAAGTCCAAATGGGCCCTTTGTTCCAATTTCGGCCGAAACACCCGAATCGCGTACTTCAGCACATTTCGTCCCATTTGTCCCAAATGCATTTGTGCGTCCCTCCTGTTTCGCTGAATCGGCTGTGCCACGTGTTTCGCGCATTCACGTCTCACTGTCTCAAAGCGTACTGCAGTGTCATTCACACTTAGCTTTTCCCGCTCATTCCGAATATGATGCTCTTTCAAATTGGTGGTTGTGTATTCAATGCGCATTAAATTCATTCCGCTCCTCAAACGGCTATATAACCAAGCATACCACCTTCGCATTTTCGCATTGCTTCCTTGCTATCGTTTGCTCAAACCTTGCAATTTAGTTCTGCGCAAATATCCCTTCCCTTTGCAAATTCCTTCCGAGTCTAAGTCGTAGCTCGAATCTATCAATATGAAGATCAAGTTTGGGGACGGGAGCAAATTTCTCCACTTGAGTCTGCCGTTAGCAATATCGGAGGCAGTGAAGCTTCGTCATCTCGACTTCGGTGATTTTTGGTCGAGGATGACGGATCTGAAACCCTACACCAATGGCGCGAGATGATTAATGATAGCGGTTTAGCTTTCTAGGAGGATTCCCTATCTCGGTGCGGTGTGCAGGTCATCATGTACTTTCATGTGGAGCTCACTTCGACCCCGATTCGAGCGGGTGAAAAATGTACACGGGGAACTCATTGCTAAGTCGACACTTACCGCCATTGGCGCTTCTTTGAGATTCCTGAGATGGACAATGCTATAGTCGTCTCCCGGGATCAAGCACAGGCTATGTTCGACCAAGACAGTGATAAGTATAAGGCCCGAGTAGCGAAATCCTGGCTTAAAAACCCTAGGAAGGGAGCTTCTCGTCTGACCAAAACCCTCTTCCGAGTAGATTTCAATGAAGAACTGTCAGACTTCATAATCCTGCTGGCTCGGGTTATGGGTTTTCCCTCCACCAATGAGTTCCATCTCTGGATGTGCCCGCTCATCGGCATGTCGGCATGGTGTGCGAGGAACACAAAATATCAACTGGGCAGAGATCATCTGTATGAATTTGGCGGAGCAGCTATCCAACGTCCAGCAAACAAAGAAGTTCTTTATGACTTCATATCTGATGTATACCCTAGCAGCATCAAGGCAGTGGTTTGGCTTCTCCTATATAGATGCACACAAGGATGATCCAGTGTATGCCTATTGCCCGCAGTTCACCCTAGAGACCAGCAATCGGAATTTCAGAAGGGTCAATGATGCTTTCACCATGTACGTGGTCGGATTGCTCAAGGTGATCTGCAAGAAGGTTTTCGAGACGAGGCCATGAACTGATATCACAATATGGAGCCTATTTCATTAAGTTCGAGAATTTTTCTTATATCGGAGCTTGCTTAGCTATGAGAGCACTCCTCTGCGGCTTCCCTGTTCTCGCAATGACAAAATGGCCTTGATAGAAATACGCAGGCAACTAGACAAGTTACCTGCAGAACTTGCGAGAGACAAGAAGATCTCTCGGCTTGCACTTTCCCATCTCTACGGGAAATTACACATGCAAAGGACAACTAAAGGCTTTGATAAGGATCGAGCAATGTGTTTGAGGCCATCAATTGTTAGTTCATTCTACATTACTTTGTCTAAAGCTTATGAGGCCAACCCATATGGACCAAACCGAATATGAAATTGTGATGAAAATGGGTTACAATTTGGAAGGAATTACGGTATGAGAGCACTTGCTAAAAGGGGTAGTAGGAGTGTCCCATATATCATCCCAAAAAGTAGAGAATGGATTACCATATTGTGTTGTGTAAATGTTGTTGGACAAAGCATTCCAAGATTCTATATTTTTAAGGGGAAGAACCATTTAGAAAATTATATTGCAGGTTGTGAGCCTGGAGCTTGCATGGAAACACAAGCACATGCATGGATGAAAAAATATTTATTCATGAAATGGTTACATCACTTTGCATCATCTATACCTGGTGGTGTGTCTCCTACAAATAGGCATTTACTAATTTTTGATGGCCATGGTTCACATGTTGCTTTGGGGACAATTCAAGAAGCCGGAATTTAGGGATTGATTTGTTAACATTTCTTGCACACACCTCTCATAAATTACAGCCATTGGATGTGAGTGTCTTTTCTCCATTAAAAACATACTTCAAGGAGGAGAGACACAAATGGATAATTGCAAACCATGGGATAGATGTGAAAAGGGTTGAATTAGCTGAGTTAGGGAGTAAAGCATTCATAATGGCTCTTACACATAGCAACATTAAATCAGGATTCAAAAGAATAGGGATATGGCCTCTTAATCCCAATGCCTTGGATGAAGACATGGGACCTAACAGAACATTTGACACAGCTTTTCAAGATGATGCTAATGCAATGCCGAGAAAATATGCTTCATCTATCTAGGGTTAATTTAGAAAAGCTGAAGATGTTGAGATGGTGCCTAACACATAATTGGAGAAAGAATCAAAACCTCACCATAATGAGATAAATATAAATGAATGTGTTTGAACAACAATTGAAACTCTTTTTGTTAATATTACTGTTTCTTGGCTGTCGTCTTGCTGTTTTTTTGCCGTTGTTTTGCTGTTAAGTCTTCTCTATGTAGCTGTTTCTGGGTTACGTGGTATTTATTGTAACTCTTGATCATCTGCTACATCTACTTTGCTCCTCTCTCTTATTAGGCTTTTAGGCCTTATTTTGTATTCAAGGGTATAGTCCCTTTCGAAAAACTATTTGCCAATATTAAAAAAACAATTGGAAACTCCAAACAGAATTAATCAAATTGATGATTCACTATCTATGCCCACAAAAGAAAACCGTCTTGATTGGATGAAAGAAGCAGCTCTTAATCTTGGTGTAAAAGCCAGAACTTCAATAATGAAGAGGTCGACCTCTCTTTACCTTCTCATCAACACTACTTCATGACTCAGATTTGGTGCACTACTATGTTGGTAGTCAAGCTGAAGAAAATGATGTAGAATCATAGGTAGAGGCAGGGGTATTAGAGGTAGATTCAAACCAAACCTGTGAGGGAAACCAAGGACAAAGAACTCTTGGTAGATTCTTGAAACTCCCTGTGGAAAAGGTTAGAGAATCATCAAGGTCAAATAGTGCTTCTGGTATAAGATTGAATAAGGAATCTCAACTAATCACTGCAGATCAGTACATGGAGCTTCTGATTGAGAAAGAGAACAAATAAAAAGAAATTGATGAATTGAAGCAAAGAAAAAAAGGAACAAATCTAGGAGAAGAATTTGAATGAATTGTTAAAAGGAAAGGAAGGAGAAGGAAAAGATTGAAAAAGAATATAGAAGGAAAACAAAGGAGCACCAAAAGTTGATTCAAAGGCAAGAAAGGGAATATAGAAAGGAACATGAAAGGATTCAAAGGGATCAAGAGATAAAGGAGAAAGAGTTTGAGAAGGCAAGAAGAGAGTTAGAAAGGCAAAGGAGATTGATTAGTCCAACTAATCGTTTTCGATCAAGCACCCAATTTTAAGAGAATTAATGGGCATACATTGCCCCTATTAACTTCAACACACAATTTTGCGGATTGGAGTGAATGCTTCTCCAAGTTACGATCTATTCCCAACTACACCTGTGAGGGATGTCAACATGGGGAGGCAACTACAAATTAACACCCCTACTTCAACCTCAACTACATATTCACCACCACCCTTCCCTAGATTTTGGAAATGATATTATCAAAAGTAAATATTTCTTTATGAAGGCTGAATTTTTGATGTCTAGAACTGGCCTTTCGATTTAAAAACTACAATATAGTTATAATAGTTATATGGCCCAAGTATATTGTATGGCCATGTTTTTGTAATGGACAATGGTAATGTTTACTGAATGAATATATGTCTTCCAAGTTATGTGATTATATTTTTCAAAGATTTAAACTCCTATTGTTTAAAAATTACATTTTAAAGCGAGAAATAGTGAATGCGATGTATTCTGATTTGCCCAATAACCTATATTGGTCATTAATGTAACGGCTAAAAGCCAATAACACATTCTACCAGTAGAAAATAAAATTATGAAATAGTTTCTATCACTTCCTCAATGAGGGTAAAAACCTCACCTATTAAAACCATATGGAGTGTAGATATTCAAAGAGAATCAAACAATTTCCAAACTTATTTGATGTGTTGATAAACACAATTAAAATGTTGCTCTGCATCTGCACTTCCAACTGAGTCACTCCAACAAGCATAACAACACCACTACAACACATGTACAAAAAATACTATCAATTTTTAATATATAAAAATCTATATATTAAATCCTGTTAAATCGTCGCATACTTAAATCTTGTTAAATCCTCGCATACTTAAATCCTATTAAAATCTGTTAAATCCTTAAAAATCTATATTACCAAAACTGTTAAATCCTATGTGTGAGGAGGTGGTGGAAGATGTAAAACATCACCTGCAAATATGATGGTGATGGTTCGTATTCTTTGCAAACAGAAGCTTTCAAACTTATTTTTTCATTTTTTGTTTGGTTACAGTGAATGGGTGTCTCAACTTGACTCCAAATCTCAAGGTCATAACTACGGACAAAAATGGAACCAAAAAAAAATACTCATTAGCCACAATAAAATGTTAAGCAAGTCAATTTAGCCACATCTATAATACTCAATAGATGATTTTGTAATCCTCATATACTTTCATTTGGGTACATCTATTTTGGAACCAAAACTTAATCAAGTGGTGAAAGCCCCGATTGATTTCTCAAAATGCCTTTGCTTCTCATCTAGATGAGGGCACTCGTGATAACTGATTTCTTCTTGGGATGGTTACCTTCCTGCTCATCACAGATCCATTGCCCTCCATGTTGTCCTTTTGAGACTCTCATCTTTCTGCTTTTTATTTGAGACTCTCCACATTGCCTGCCAAACACGCTCAATCGGGTTTACCTTCAAGCTATAAACAAATACCCATATGGAAAAATAACATTGACACACATTTCCAATGCAATGATCGTGCGGCTTTGAAGGATGCAGCAGAAAATGCTAAGCAAGTTACCGTTTCTTCTTTCGGTTTCATATTTCTCAAACTCTCCTTTGTGAGGTTCAAGTGGGAAACTCCACGCAATTAATGGAGGGTGGTGAGGTGTTTATTGGCGCCTTCAATGACAATAAATGAAGCAGACTTGTACATATCAAGATATGCTTCGCTCAAATAACACGACATTCCCTTTCTAATTTAATACTATATCTACATGCACAGATTTCCCTCTCCTCCAAAATCACGGATCCCTTTGTAATAAGTGGCAGATTAAATAGTAATAGGTGGGGTGATTAAGTCGCATGTATTGGTCCAACCCCAAAAAAGACAAAAAATTGACACCTCTCACTCCATCAAGTATGCACGGTGGGTTACATGTCAAATTTGTTTGGAAAACAGATTAGGCTGTAGAGAATTCTCAAGTGCTTCTTTTGACGAGAATTTTGGGATTTTGGGATTATACGTTGGATAAGCGATATTTCTTAGGTTTCTATCCTATCTCTTTATCTTCTTCTTCTATTATTCCATTATTCTCTCCTTCTGTTGTGGATCCTCTCCATTCATTTAGGGGAGTCCAGTACAATTTCTTTCCTATAAATACTGTACGTGAGCTTTGTGTTAAATAGAATAATATGAGATATACAATCTCAATTCTTTCTCCTTCATTCTCTGTCTCTCAGTTTGGTATCAGAGCTATCAGAGCCTCTGACCTGTGTGCGTGGTGATTGGCTGAAGAAGCTCTTGCTCGTGTTTAGCTTTGTGTGGAGCAACGGTGGGTGGTCAGCAGAGACCCGAGGAGGAGCGCATCGTGATGGCATATCTACGGGCCCGAGCAGCAGCGAGCCATAGAACATTCCCCACCTTCGACACAGTATTTGCAGTGAATGATGATTGAATATTGTCTCGTAGTTTCAGCAGGTCATCAACAACTTGTTTTTCTTGAGCATATTTATTTGTGACTTCCTGAAAGCGAGCCAAAGCTTTTCTGTATTCTGTCTCAAATTGGCGAAGTTCATTTCGCTTGGTTAAGATTTGAGCTGCACCATAGAGCAGATTTCTGCTGAAAACATGGAATTCACACCATTAGAGGAGATTTAAAAGAAGCTGGGATAAAAGAAGCATGGGATATTTTCTCAGGCTTTTATGAGCGGTGAGCCTTGTGGCGATCAAGCCTTGTGCCCACCCAGGAAAAATACCCTGTTGCTTGTCCGATTGTGTGAAGAAACTTTGTTGTTGATGAGAAGAGGAGGCGCGTGATGTATTGGTAGAGCAATGTATTGCAGCCAATCTTGTGAGAACAGCGTGGAAGACAGGAGAAAACATGGAAGTTCACGTGGAATAAATATAATTTCTTTACGTTGCGTGGAGGAGTCTTCAACAAAGAAGAGAGAATTGCTTTTTCTTACGTTGAATATGCGTTGGAAAGAAGTCTTCAATTTTTAAGCCTCTTTGTGGAGATCTTTGCTTTGTGCAAAAGAACCTTGTTGCTGAAGTTTTTACCCTCTACGAGGAAGTCGTCGATGGAGCGTCAGTGTCTTGACACTACGTCGAATGTCGAGTGTAGACAACTCGATTGAGAGTGTCGATAACACGGTCGCCACAGCTGAAAGCAAGAATATTAACTCACCAGCCGAGAGAACACCATGGAGAAGCTCTGAGAGCTCGGGTTCTACTTTTTTCTTTCTTTGAGCGAGCTTGAAATTCCGGCAATCTTGCATTCGACAAACTAGTTGAGAAGGACTCCTTGAATACTTTCTTTTCGACGTCATTTGCTGCCAAAGAAAGCGAGTACGGGAAGAATTAGAAGCGGATACGACGCCGATTGTGATGCGAAGAAGAACACCCTACAAAGCGTCGCCGTCTCACACAAGCGTGAATATCGCGAGCATCTACGAGCGGTAATTCTCGACGGTGAGTCAAATTGTAATAACTTTTCAAATAAATAAATATTTTTTATTGATATGCTCGAAGTTACTTACATCGATGCTCGATTGCTCAAAGGGCCTAATTTTGCGGCTGGAAGACAAAAATGAAGACAATCCTTGATTTGAAGGATTATGGGGGTATCACAAGTGCAGTGTGCTGCTCTCCTGACCCAGATGAACTAATAAAATATGACATGGCTAGTGCTAAAGCCTTGATGCTGATAATGCTCAGTATCAGTGATGATGTGCAACCGCATGTTCGGAATGCGGAGAAACCCAAAGAGGCCTGGGACAAGTTGGCAACCATTTATGAAGCCAAAAATCAGACAAAGATTCTTCATCTTCAGTCGAAAGCTGCACACCCTCTCTATGGGGTCTGATGAGAAAGTGGAGGAATTCTTGCGTCGCGTGGCTGAGCTGAGATCGGAGTTATTAGCACTCGGTGAAATGGTGGACGATAAACTTCTCGTCCCAATCACCTTGAGAGCACTCCCTTCTCAATTTGAGTGTTTGTTACAACACTGAATGTGTCTAAACAAACAGTGACATTTGAAGAGCTTGTGAATTTCTTTGCGGCGAGGAAGAGGCTATCACTTCATCGCATGGGAGTCTCGGGACAAAGCCTTGTTCTCAAAGCCTAATCGTGGTAGAGAAGAATCGGAAAGGTCCCCAGAGAAGCCAAATCAGCGTGACCCAAAGCGAGAAAGATCAAAAGTCAAAGAGATGGTGTCACATTTGCGGAACCAATACTCATGACACGATCACTCTGCTGCTGGCGACTTGAAACAAGGGCCTTGAGCCATACAAGCACATCAGGCGAAGATTTTCAAAAGTCAAAGCAACGTCCCATTTGGAGAAAGCAAAAAGGACATCTTGCAGCCCAACAAGAAGATGATGACTCGATGAGGAGACATCGAGAAGGATCCCATTGTAGTAAGAATCTTGTACTCGTCTCTCAAACTTCTCGGCCCACAAAGAAAAGTGGTTGATAGACTGCAGTGCAAGCAAGCATATGTCGGGTGTGAGAAGCTGTTTGATTCTACTGCACGAAGAGCCAATGGAGATCGAGTTCGGATAGCGGATGACAAAGAGTACATTGCAGAAGGAATAGGGAATGTGACCATTCCTCTGGGGCCACGAAAATGTACACTTACAAAGGTACTATATGTTCCTGGCTTGACTAGCAACCTTTTTGTCGATTACTCGGCTCTTGAATCATCACCTTAAGGTTGAATTTCTTGTTCAAAATGGCATTAAATCATGCTTAATCTCCAATAAGTACGGTTCTTGCTAAAGCTTTTGTAAAAGATAAGTTATTTGCTTTAGATCTTGTTTCATCTTCTGCGGTAGCTTTATCTACGCTTCAACAATAGAATCAGTTGCCTTATGGCATTTTAGATATGGACACTTGTCGGTCGGTTCATTGCACCCGGATGAGTTCAAAAGAAATGGTCATGGACTACCCAAATTGTCGAGTTCCTTGCCTATTTGCCCTGGTTGTCTTGCGGAAAACAACATAGAGATCCGTTTCAGCGAGCACCTTCCATGCGAAGAAGTGCGGAGGTAGTTCATACCGATCTGAGCGGCCCATTGCTGCTTCATTTTCAGGATACAAATACTTCAGAGTTGTTCGTGGATGACCACTCTCGCAAGATGTGGGTATATTTCCTAAAGCGAGAAAAGTGAGGCTCTTGACACTTTCAGAACTTCTATCATCGTGTTGTCGAAAGAGTGCGGAAAACCACTTCTTCTACTCACTTAGATCGAGGGGGAATTCACATCAAAGAAGTTCTTGGCCTTCCTAAACCATCACGGCATTAAGCAGCACTGTTTGCTCCCTACGCCCCAAGTGAAATGGCATTGTTGAGCGTCGCAATCACACGAGTGATGGAGATGGCTCGTTGCGTCATGCTATCATTTGCAAAGCTAGGAGAATATTATTGGGTGAACGAGTACAAATGGATGTATATCTTCTCAAGCAGGGCACCAACAAAGATTCTCTGAACAAGATGCCGAGGAAGAGGTATGAGTGGTAAAAACCATCAATTTCTCATTTGTGAGTATTTGGTTGCACAACATACATGCATGTCCCAGCTCGAGAAGAGAAAGAAGGTAGAGCCAAAAACACTCCGTGTATCCTTCTTAGCTACAGTACTACCTCGAAGGTGTATCATCTCATGGATCATGAGACAAAGAAAATATACGATGAGTCGGGATGTGGTTTGTGACGAGTCATCCTTTGACTCAATAGTATATCAGAAGATCCACTTCCAAACACATCTCACCGATTAGTCTCTGAATCGGATGATGAGCGGAGGAGACTACTCGAGAAAAGAAATCTGCCGGGAGAACTATTTGTTGACCTTGGAGAAGCTGAGAATGTGACTCCACATCAATCCTCTCACAATAACGACACAGTTCTTCTCAAAAGCGGTCAAGTTCTCGTTTGAAGTGGGTACAAAGCACTATCGAGGACTCACATTTGCAAAACTCCCAGATACATCATCAGGAGTCAAAACAAGAGTCAAACAAGAAATGAGGTAAACTTTGCACTCATGAGTTCAGCGATGAATAGCTCGAGGCGAGATAATGTTCGTGAAGCACTCAGTCAAACTCGGTGGAAGGAAGCTATGGAAAGCAGAATATGACTCACTCATGAAAAATCGGACATGGGAACTTGTCGATCGCCTACGGAGAAAGAAACCCATAGGCTCTGCAAATGGGTTTCAAGACAAAATATATAAGCGAGATGGATCCATCGACAAACATAAAGCATGACTTGTAGCAAAGGATATGCTTAGAAAGAAGGCATCGACTATGAAGAAACCTTTGCACTTTGCTGAAGATGAAGACCATCGAGTAGTTTTTGCACTTTGCACACGAGAAAGGATGGAGACTTCAGCGGATGGATGTCAAAGTGCTTTCTAAATGGTGATCTGAAAGAAGAAAGTATACATGACCCAACTTTGAAGGATTTGTTGATGAAAATCAGCCTAAAAAGGTATGTCGTCTCATCAAATCTCTTTACGGGTGAAACAAGCTCCTAGGGCATGGTATATCAAGATCAGCGATCACCTTTTGCAGCATGGGTTCACTCGTAGCCCCTGATTCAAATTTGTATATAAAGAAGGTAGCGAAAAGAAATTGTCATTACGGTTGTTTATGTAGATGATCTTGTGATCCTTTGGTAGTTAGAAGATCGAGGTTGATATTGTAAAGAATGATCTCAAAAGAACCTTGACATGATAGATTTGGGGCTACTACATTCTTGTCTTGGCTTGGAAATATGGAAAGGAGCATCACATCTTTGTCTCCCAGACAAAAGTACGCTTGAACACTCTGGAAAAGTATAGAATGTCATTGTAAACCTATATCCACTCCCATGGAAAAAGGCTTGCAACTTTCAAGATTCCAGGACTCACCTCAAGTAGATGCTACTCTCTACAGGCAATTTGTTGGAGGGCTCATCTATTTGACATACACCAGACCAGATCTCTGCTTATCTTTGTCGGCTATCTTTCCGGGTTCATGCGGGAGAGCAAAGAAATGTCACTGGAATGCAGCAAAGCATGTTTTGAGATATGTCCGAAAGGAACAACTAATTATGGTCTGGAATATAAAAGAATGATCAATTCTTCTTACAGGGATATGTCGACTCGGACCATGCTGGATCTGTTGATGATAGGAAGTCAACTACAGGATACATATTTCATCTCGGATCTGGACCTATCTCGTGGATAAGCAAGAAGCAGAATGTTGTTTCTATCTCATCCACAGAGAGGTAGAATATCGCGCCCACGAGGAGTATGTGAAGTGATATGGATACGTC
Source organism: Taxus wallichiana var. yunnanensis (assembly GCA_018340775.1). Lineage (NCBI taxonomy): Eukaryota > Viridiplantae > Streptophyta > Pinopsida > Cupressales > Taxaceae > Taxus > Taxus wallichiana. The sequence continues at coordinate 6,910,177 of CM031235.1, read as the reverse complement.
GCATTATGGATGACACAGGAATTCTGAAAAATAGTCACCTATTCTCTATTGCGGCAATCAGTGTGTTGAAGCTCGTGCGAAATCAGTCTTTCATGAACAAGAACAAAGCATATTGAAATTGACTGCCATTTCATTCGAGAACACGTCTTGAACCATCAAATTCAGCTCGATCTTGTCTCTTTTGAAGCACAAGTTCTTTGACATTCTCACTAAATCCCTTGGAAAAGTGAAATTTGAATCTTTCAGAGGTCACATTTGCAAGAATAATGTAATAAGGGGGAATGTTAGCATACGTTGGATAACCGATATTTCTTAGGTTTCTATCCTATCTCTTTATCTGCTCTTCCTGTTATTCCATTATTCTCTCCTTTGTTGTGGATCCTCTCCATTCATTTAGGGAGTCGAAGTACAATTTCTTTCCTATAAATACCGTACGTGAGCTTTGTGTTAAAAAGAATAATATGAGATATACAAGAATAGTTGTCAATTCTTATCTTCTCGTTTCTTATCACATTATTCTCCTCACGGCTTTGCGGGATCTTCCCGCATTGCATTAGGGAGTCGCTTTAGTTTCTCTCGTCTCTATATAAACTGGACGTGTGCTTTATAATGTAGAATAAATGATAATTAATAATATGAGATAATTCAATCTCTTCGCCGATGTTGTTAGCGCTTTGGAAAACATAACTGCTGGGCGTGGA